>ML108605.1:109235-153030 GCA_003697995.1 Taxidea taxus jeffersonii
CTTTTGCATTTCGGAACATCTGGCTCTCGGTGGTCTTTTTGGTGGTGGTCTCATGATCTGGGCATAACAGTATGACATACATACACACCATACACAAATAAGCACACACACACACACACCCCTATGATACAGAGGGGCAGAGGCAGTTACCACAGTGTCTGCAGGTATGAAGATGTTCAATACCTATTTTTAAACAGAATGAGGTGCGCTTGTGTCCTTTAATCAATGGTGTCCCAGGAAACTTTGGGGTTGGGTTCACTTTTAAGCCACTATTCCTGAATGAGGAAACATATCAGAAGGGTGCCCCTGGCTTCATACTCTGGAGGGAAGGAGAGTTTCCTCTTTCTCCTTTTCCCCCACAAAATAGATCTACTATATTAAACATGCTTCATTGGTTAAAAATTTAAAAAGCCAACAACTTTGTGTGTTGGTCACTGTAACAATTAATTGTAATTATGGTCCTAAGTAAGTAAATGAGCCAGTGTTCGACCTACAAAGTTCCTCCCTCCTGCTGCATCTAAAACCATCTTCTGCCCTTCTTGACGTCTAATGAGAAACTGGTACAGTAAAATTCTACATGTGAACATACCATTAAAACAAATACTTAACAGATTATCTATAAAAAGCACAAAGATGGTACGATCGCTTTTCCTTAGAAATAATCTTCATAATCTTGATTGAATTGTCAGTTTACATGGTTTTTGGAAGTATCTGCCTAAAGTAGTTTCTACCATCTTTTTATGTAATTGATTAAAAAAATGAAAATTTATTTTTACATCTTACAATTAAAAGATATAAAATCTCTTACAATCTCCTTTGTTTCAGTGTAACTTGTTAAACTGTTTTATTTTCCCTATCTTCAGTGCTGTTTGACATCCCATTTCTCAGCTTCTCACTGAGCTTATTAAGAACAAATTCAATATATGCAGCTCTTGTAGGATCCCAAGTGGAACCTTGTTCCTTAAGTTCAAAGGAATGAATGCTGCCTGGCACATGGAAGACCTCATCTTATGTGTCTTTACTTCTGATGGCCAGGGTATGGACAGTCAAACTGCAGAGAAAACCCATGGATGAGGAATTTAGCGACGACTCAACTTGAAATCAGCCTCTCTTCTCCACACTGCCATTGCTCTTTGAATCTTTCTCACTGGTCACCACTGACTTTGGATTGGAATTATTTTAGCTGTGACCTTCTTGCACATGGGAATCTCTGGAGGGCAGAGGGCATGTCATTGTTGTCCATATACCCAGCGCGCAGCTGAGTGCCCAATCCCAGCTAGGTGCTCGGGGCAAGTTAGTTATAACATGTGCATTCAGCTCTTCCATTGGGATGGAATTCGTGTGATGGATTTCCCTCCGCCCTCCATGCTCTTTGGATGATATCAGATGTCGGTTACACCAAGAATGCAGGCTACTTATGCTGTGGCTGTGCTCTGCCACTCTAGTCCCCATCCTGGATTATTCAGGTCAGCCTCAATTTGGGAAGAAAGAAAAAAAAAAGACAACTGAAAATAACATGTGGTATCTCAAGCCAGTATCATATCTTAAACTAAACAAGCCTGAGATATAAGCTTTCTTAGGACTATTGATGATATTGATCATATGCACTGGAGAGAACTGCACAATTTTGCTGTGCAGAGCCAATCAAGTATTCCTGATTCATAGCTATCTTCACCCCAGGCTTGTAGGAAGAGGTTTCTGGCTCATTTTTTCTTCCTATGCTCTCTGCTACCTCCTTGCCTCTCCACTCCCCTGCTCTTTGGCCTTTATGATCTGCCTCCCCCTGGGGTCATCTCATACCAGGTCCATCCCTATCACCTTGAACCCTGGGTCCTTCCTGCCCAACTCTGGGCTGCTCCCTGGGCTACTTAGTCTCATCTCACCAGCAGAGCCCAGATGTTGGTCTCTGGGGCCCTGGGCTGAGCTTCTGAGACCACATACCAGTGTGAGGAGTGGGGAGGGGTTGCCAGGATTTTCAGAGAGCAGAGCTTAGACTGTTTCAAGAAATATGGGTGGTCCCAAGCCAAAGCTGAAATACAAAGTCACACACTCAAGAAGGCCTTGATGCCAACACAGCAGGGCAGCACGGAGAGAGGCAGAATCCATCATGGATGATGGCACAGAGTAGACCAGGAGTACCGGACCTGGGTCTGGGGATACGAGGGACTCCCAGGGGCTTGAGCCTCTGTACCCTCAATCACAGATAAGGAGAGTCTGTCTGGGGATCGGAGGCTGTGCCGACCCCCACCTGCCACCCCACCAGCAATGCTTTCCTTTCTGCATCTAGGCCCACTGCCTTTGAGCAATCACGCTCAAAGGTCTACACTTGGCCAGACCTCTGCCTCAGCCCCTTCACCCCCTCTTTGTTGTTCTAGGCACAAGCTTTTAGGACACCTGTAACACCTGATGTTTGAGGTTGGTCCCTCAGTGAGGCGGGCAGTATCATCTTCTTTCACTGTCTGCCCCTCACTTCCTGCTGTACAGCACTTAGCAGGAACCGAGTGGATAATGAGGAGTGCAATGGTGCACAGCTGTTTGAAGGCCTGCCTGCCTCCTTCTAGTGGCTATTTCCTGAAACCATGTGGCTACCTGGGAACATAGGCCAATGTCTGTGTGTCCAGGAACGCTGTGGTTCTCACAAACAGGCCTCCCCAATGGGCGATGTCCTGTGTGGAGGCTGAGCAGCCTGCTCAAGGTAGCTGGGCTCCTTGAGGGCCTAATTTTTGGTGTATTTCCTAAGCCCAGACCTGTGCATAGCCCAGAGGTTCTTAAACCTCCACAGCACCCAAATCATCTCTGCAACTGGATTAAAATGGAGAAGCCCAGGTCCTTACCCCACTCAGCGTGCTCTCTTAGCTCTCTGGGTGATGCCCTGCATGCCGGAACATGAGAACCACTCTCTTAGCAGGAAATCCAGCAGCAGGAAATTGAAATATTTATTAAATGACCATGTGACTGTCCACCGTGTGCTACATGATACATAAACTCTTAAAGATACTCCTAAAGGTTTCCTCTTCATAATCAGGGGTGGGTGGGAGGTAGGGGTGGGGGATCATGGCCCCATGTCCCACAATGACGCATACATTTATTTTAATTTAAAATCAATTAATTAACATAGAGTGTGTTATTACTTACAGCGGTAGAGTTTAGTGATTCATTAGTTGCATCCAACACCCAGGGCCCATTACAGCACGTCCCCTCCTTAATGCCCATCTCCCAGTTACCCATCCCTCTGCCTACCTCCCCTCCAGCAGCAATGCATTTAGACCAACTGCCATAGGCTCCCAACAGGCAGAGTGTGAAAATCTTGGAACTAACACTAAATGTGTGAGGGGAAATCTAAGCAAAGCACAAATGTGCATCATCTCAACTTCCTGACCACTTGATGAGCAAGGAACTCTGCAGCTTCTCATGAATGACCTGGTCTGAGTTAAGCATGAGAATGGGAAATGGTAGCAGTCATGCTCAAGCCATGCTCCCATGAAGTAGGCTTGCTTTTGCTTTAGCTAAAAACATTCCATTTTAAAGAGATCCTTCCATTCACACATCTAAATCAGGAGTAGAGAACTTTTTCTGTAAGGAGCTGGAGAGTGAATATTTCAGGTTTGGGAACCCCATAGGTCTCTGTAACTTCTCTTCCTCCTCCTTCTTTTAACAACCTTTAAGAAATTTAAGACCCACCCTTATCTACAGCCATACAAAATCAGATCATGGGTGGGATTTGGCTCGTGGGCCCTAGTTTGCCAACCCCTGACCTAGATTCTCATCGGAAGCTCTGTTGTAGGATTCAGGAGGAGTCTCTGAAGCCCTGATATTTTCCTCAAAATTTCATATAGTTTTATACAAATGCTATGTTCATGGTTTTTTTTTTTTTCTGTGATAAAGGAATAGGACTTTCATTGTATTCTGAGGCTGGGACCCCGAAATTCCAAGAACTTCCAGTCAAAATCAGCAGCACCTTTGGTCTGAGCAGAACAGTGCTCTCCTAAATGTAGAACTCGGGCTTCAGGATTCAGACACATTTGTCTCCATGGGTAAACAGCAACTATGCCTTCTTCTGTCCTTCAAAAATCCCTGGGAGAGCTTGTGGGTGGGTTCCAAAATCACTGACCGAGAAACCCCGGATCTCTTCTTCCATGTGGGAAAGCCGAGGGTGCAGGGTTGGGGAGGAAGGGGTCTTTTGGCCAGTCAGCTGGGTCAACACGGCGACCCAGGTCCAGCCCAACCACTCACTCCAGGTCAGCAGTTACAGGGTCCATGGGGACAGTGTGAGCCCTGCCAAGTCTCAGAGCAGCCACCACAGAGAAGGGGTGACCACCATAGAAAACATTAGAGTTCATCCTCTTAATCTGTAGCTTCTCTGCAGAAAGAGAGCTTGTTTCCTTATTATTCAATAGCTTCAATGAAGATGGATTCTCTCGTGCCCCTGCCATGGTCTCATAGCCGCAGCTCCCCAGGTGTGAAGGCACGCACCTTGCCTGGGTCTACTCATTTGTAATGTATGGATGGGGATGTCTGAGTCACCAGCTCATGCGGTGAGGCAGCCCAGTGCTCAGGACCTGGCGCCGACTCTTCGCAGTAAATGTCAACCGCTCCAGCTGCTTCTCACCCAGAGGCTCCCTCACAAGAGCGAGAGAGACCCCCTACCTGGAACATGGACGGCAGGCACATGGAGAGGATAAGGGGTGAGCACAGAAGAGACTGGACGGTTTCAGTGACAAACTCATTGTTTACATATTCATCACTAATTTTTTTAAAAATCTGAAGCTATTGTAAAAGTATTCAAACAATGGGGAAAATAAATCAATAAAAGTGAAATCCTCACTCTTTTCTTCCCCTCTGCCCAAGGGAATCACAGGGACTCTGTGATGTTTAACATTCAAGATTATTTTCTACTCCTACAAATAAACTGTGTAGGTATGTTTTTGCTTTTCACCATGGCTCATCAGACACCTTGCTTGATTTTACCCCATATTTTCTTTTTAAGAGAGAGAGAGAGAGAGAGAAGCAGGTGTATGGCAGGGAGAGAGGGAGAAACTCAAGCAGGCTTCATGCTCGGTGTGGAGCCTGACGTGGAGCTTAGTCTCATGACCTTGAGGTCATGACCTGAGCCAAAACCAAGAGCTGGATGCTTAACTGACTGAGCCTCCCAGGCACCCCTTCTTTTATCCTCTAAAAACCTATCTCTGCCTCTTTTCATGACAGTACCTACCTATTTACCCTATCCAATGAATGACTTTGGGTACTCCATGTATAAATATATCATAACTTATAATTTAAGAAATGATTACCCTATTAAAAGACATGCAAGTCATTTTTAATTTTTGACTATAATAAGTAACACTAAGCAGAGATTTGGAGGAGTTATGGGTTTGATGAGAGGGACCCTATGGGACCAGAAGAAAGGACAACAGATCAATCAATTCAAAGCAACAAACCAACCCACTGGACTGAGTACTTACACTGCTCTACCCTCAAGGCCAAGTCTTGGGATAGAAAGAAAAGAACGCCTGGCCCTTGACCCTCGGAGCTCACAGTCTGTCAGGGAAGCAGACACACATCTGGTGTGCCAGGATCTGCTCTCATCCACGTGAAACCAGTGGTGTGAAGAGCATGGGAACCGATCTCCCTTGGAAACGATGCCTGGGTGTGCCTAGAAAATAAACCTTGGCTGAGATGGATGGAAGTCTTACTACTCACCTTTAAGCTGTACTTAAAATCTTTGCTGAGCTTATACTTCTATAAATTTGGAAATCAACTGTTTTCCTTAACATCTGTAGAGCAATGGACCTTGAATTTGAAGGGCAAGACGTAAACAACACATTCAGGCTCAGGGGTGGTTTCCGGTGAACAGCCTGTGTCAGTAGCAACCAAGTACATCCATGACGTGTGGGGGCTCCAGGCCACTTTTGGCATGAGCAGGGGTAGGATGTGTCAGGAGGGGTGGCAGTCTGTGCCACTGCCAATTCCAGCATGTGTATCTCTGTCTTTACTAAGCCTGGCGTGGTAAGCCAGCCCTCGTGCTTAGCAAAACCACAGACTCCTGCTTCGCCAGGGTAAGTCTTCCTGATGCTCTTTGCCTAAACCACATGACTGGTGCTAAGTCCTTTTTGACCTCTAGCTACCAAGAAGGAACCAAAGCAAGGTTCCCCTCACCTGCCTGGTGAATTCAAGTCATTCTAGAGCCTCTTCCCGTGTTGCCATTTTCTGATGTTGTACCCTCAGTGTGGAGCCATGGATGCCAGAAGGCCATGGATCCCTGGCCTTGAAACCTCATGGGGGTGTGCTGGACTGGATTTCCAAGCTTGGAACCAGTTCTCTATTTTATTTTCCATTTCTCCCCTTCTGGAACTGGCATGTCTCTAATTATCATCCTATGCCTGTCCCACCAGCACTTGTCGGGAGCAGATAAGCTGTTCTTTTGGTATTAATGCCTTGCCCCACCAAGATGTTTATGTCCTAATGCCTGGAACCTGTAAATAGGTGACCGTAAATGGAAGAAAGGACTCTGGGGAGGGCATGAAGGTTATGGACTTTACAAAAGGGAGATGTCCCCTGGATGATCCCTGTGGACCCAAGGAGCATTAAAAGCAGGGTGAATTCTCTGGGTGGAGTCAGTGAGATGCAATAGAAGGGAAAGTCAGAGAGAGCTCAGGCATGAAGGATTCAACTCCCCATGGCTGGCTGTGACACGGAGGGGGCCATGTGCAAGGCTGAGAGAGGGGCTGCTAGCTCTCAGCTGACAGCCTGCAAGGAAACAGGGACCGTGATCCCACAGCCAGAAGGAATTCAGTTCTGGCCACAACCTGAAGAAGCTTGGACAAATCTCCCAAGAGCCATTAGTGAGTAATGCAACCCTGCTGACCCCTTGATCTTAAATTGGTGATAATGGTGTCAGACTTCTAACTCACGAGAACCATAGTATATTAAGTCTGTGTCATCCTAAGTCACTAAGTTTGTGGTCATTTGTTACAGCAGCAGTTGGAAACTAGTACAGTACCTTTTGCTTGTTTTACTCAAGAGGAAATGAAAATCTTCTTGACACACGCCTATGCATTTCACAGCCTAGCCTTTCCTTGGAAAACGGCGTATCTGTCGTGGACTCACGCAAGTTTCGAGAACGTATTTCCAGATGACCCCCCCCCCCCAAAAATTGTATTGTTTTGATCAAGACCAAAATGCCATATATACGAGGGTCAAAATTCTTCCTCGGGGCATGTGTGTAGGAGACGTGGTGAGCTGGTGGCACATACAGCATCTGTCCTTAACAGCACTGCGCCAGGTGATGCTCTAGCTACCTCCGGATGCTCTGCATCGGAAACACTGGTGTGCTGTGATGATGCACGTTTTGAGACAAAAGTACATTGCTTTCATTGGTTTTGCCCTCTCCCTGATCTGATCAGCCACGAGAGAGCTACCAGATATGCAGACATCAGCTGGGACCAGACTGCTTTCCTACTTGGTCACTACCTTTCACTCCTGCCAGCCCTCTTCCTATAGAAGGGGCTCCTGAAAACTTCAGACTTCAGAGCTTCCAGTGAACAGAGCGGGCAGCTGGTGGTAGTCTATTCTGGGGGAATAATGAGCACGCTGGATAATAAGGGAGAGGAACAGGCGATGACCAAGCTCTGCTAGAGTGAAGTCTCTGGTGAGGACTCATTATTGTGAGTGAATTCCTGGAGCATTATCTGAAATACCCACCCTAAGTACCAAGCGGTATGAATGGTCCGGGTTTCCTCCGCTATGCAAAAGTAGAGGTCTCCTAGGAAAGCTTTCATAAGTGGATGTGTAAAGCAAAGAAGCAATTACCATTAATTTATATGGAGACTATTTTGAGGCCATCCCAGACCCCCAAATCTCCTCTCTTAGGCTCTCCTGACACCTGAGGGCACACGGCTAACAGATGCACAAAGTACTTGGACATAAAGCCCAGATGCTCACATGCTCACAGACATCATTCAAAGCTCTGGGGGCTGGATGCTGAGATGCTGGGCATGGTGCAGGGAAGGAGCTAGGCAGGACCCTTCTCGCTGCTCTGGGTGTCCTGCCTCTACCCCAGGTCTCTGCAAAACCAACGCACATGCTCTTTTTTCTTTTCACGTTTTTTCTGTAAAAGCAAAAATCCTCTTTGGATTTCTTTTTGTTTGTGAAAACAGCTCCTCATGCAGGTGTTTTGTTTTGTTTTGTTTCGTTATTGGTAAAAGCAAAGTGGCCTAATGCAAACTTTCGAAAACCGAGGGACCCCATTTTAGGATGAGCCACACCTCTGAACGTTTTGATTGGGTACAAATAACAAAGCTGAATTTACAAAGCTCTTGAGTTCTCTTTACACATATGGGTTTCTTTAGCTGGCACTTTATCACAGCCAAGTCAGAACAATTTCCAGAGAAATAAATTTCCCTCCCCTCCCCTTTTTTTAAAGATTAGCACAGTCTTGCTTTTGGATTCCTGCTATGCACCTTCTTGTCTTCTCTCAAGGAAGGCAATTTCTTTATAAATCCAGACAGTGATGGCTTGGTAATCGCTTTGTTGAGCTGCAGGGAGAGAACGCTTCAGTGGCCTAAAGACCGGGCTGGCCATGAACTCGGCTCCCGAGGGGCCCTCGGAGCAGTGGTCCTTACACACACACACCCCACTCACCCTCGTAAATGGAAATCAGCAGAGAGAGATGGATGAACTCCTCCTTCGTTGGCTATCCAACACCGCCCCTTTTAAGAATGCCTAGATCCGTGCCTTCTGGAGCTAGCCATGCATCGGGCACATTGTTCCAAAGCAGCCCAGAGTGGAACCCAAAATACCCGAGTTAAAAGATGCCTTGTGTCTGGCAAGTGCTACCTAGGGTTTTACCTTCATGATTCCAATTAAAATTGATGGACGCCACAGAGTTAACTGCTCTATGAAATGTGTGCTGCGAGTTTCCCATCGGGCTAAATTACAAGGAAATCACAGGAAAAAAGAAGTGAGTGTTGCGTGGCTAAGGCCGTTAACTGTGAACCTAATTGTGCCTGCGGTCCTCTGTGCTCAGTGAACATCCACTCTTGTTTCCTAACTTGCAGGACTCGGGTGTGAGCTGTGCGCACCGTATCTTGAATCTGGAGCTACCTAGACCACGCATCAATCTGAAGCCCCGCCATGTGCCCAAGCTTCTGAGCCAATGTCCAGCTACCCCACATTCCACTGATGCCCCAGATAGTTCCCTCTGGCACATCTATGGCAGGCCCTTTGTGCTGACTCAGAAACAGGGAGCATCTCTGCTCCCTGGTTGTGAGCCCCTCATCCGACTTCAGTCCTGGTACCTCTGTCTGCCATCGAGGGGGCTTTCAGTCAAGGGTATGTACCACCCCTGCAGCAGGCATCCCCCCAGAACAAAACCGTGGGCCAGCAATGGCCCGATTACAGATGCAACAGCAAAGAGAAAACATTGTGGTCAAATGCAAATGAAGTTAAAAAATGAATAATAACACAGTGTTGTCTTCCCTTTTTTGCTAGGCTAAATTATTCCTTATTAACCCAGACACAAATGAATATAAGTCACAAAACCTGAGCTTTAAAAATGTATGCAATAGGGATGCCTGGGTGGCTCAGTCAGTTACCAGTCTGCCTTTGGCTCAGGTCATGGTCCCAGGGTTCTGGGCATCGGGCTCCTCACTCAGCAGGGAGCCTGCTTTTCCCTCTGCCTTCTGCTCCCCCTGTTTGTGCTCTTTCTCTGTCGGGCAAATAAATAAATAAAATCTTAAAAAAATAAAATAAAAATACATGTGATAAATTAATATGCTAGAGCACACTGCAAATAGAAAGGTAACATTCAATTCACCAATGGATGGTTTCCAGGGAAATGAGCATTGTAGCTACATAAATAATGAGCAATCCTGAGGCCATCCATTTCCTGGTATTTTCAGACCTCTGTCTTCTAAGAAGTAGGAGAACAAACCTAACTAATAAGGGATTACAGGTAATTGGCTACTTGCCTTTTAAATATCAGATTGTGGGTTTGAAGACTTTCAAAATTTGGCCTTCTGTTTTGGATTATTAATAGCTATTATTAGAGTAAGTCTTCAAGCCTCATTTCAATTCATCACCTAATTCCCTATATGCACTCATGTAATCTTTCAATTTATTTACTTGCAAGGAAATTTTAACAAATCATACTTCAAAGACTTATTAAAGCTGGGAATGAATATGATTTCTGAAAGTTCACTTATCTAGATGATGAGTTGTCCTTAAGGTGTGTTTCAGGTGTTCATGATTGCTTTGATCACTCACTGATACCTTGTTGGGCACCAATAATAACAACCCCGATCTGAAAGTATCTTCAGAGGAAAGAAGTGCATTCACTCTTGTGTCTCATCCCCTCCCCGTTTCTGCCTCTGTCTTGCTCCCTGCAATGCCCCAGCCCCTCCCTCAGAGCCTTTTATTCTGGGTGTTTACTGTTGGGCTGATCCAGCAGCATTTCTCTGAGCTGACTGCTCAAGGTCCCAGCCCAGCACAGTAGGATGAGTGATCAGAACAGGCAGCCACAGGATAAGAAAGGGAGAAGAGGAAATTCCTATCATTCTCTTGCTCCAGGCTGGTGCCCCCCTCCCCCACCCTCTCTCTCTTCGTCTTTTATTTTATTTTATTTTTTTTTGCTTTTAAAATTTCTTCTTTGGAAAAAGTCCCCTGAAATTTGTGGCCACAACGATAATAAAAATAGTCCCTGGGTCAAAACAGCAGAAGCTTTGTGAGCAAAGGGGAAGGAAAGAATTAAAAATAAAACCACCTTTCTTTGAATCTCTTAGGAATGCTGTCCTGGGAACTTAGAATTTTTTTTTTTTAAGATTTTATTTATTTATTTGATAGACAGAGATCACACAAGCAGGCAGAGAGGCAGGCAGAGAGGGGAGGGGAGAAGCAGGCTCCCTGACGAGCAGAGAGCCCGATGTGGGACTCGATCCCAGGATGCTGGGATCATGACCCGAGCTGAAGGCAGCGGTTTAACCCACTGAGCCACCCAGGCGTCCCGGAACTTAGAATTTTTGATGGCTCACTTAGTAGTTTTTTACTTGGACCAAAGAACAGGATTAAAAAAAAAAATGCAGACTCCAATTACTTGGGCCAGAGATTACCGTGTAGTTTGAGTTAGATGAAACAAACGAAGCCAACCTTTGGCAAAAGATGAATTAAAGCTACAGAGAATATCTGTGGACATCTCCGTTCTCTCCTTGTTTTGGAAAGAAAATATCTCGTGTGGGGTGCTGGGTGACCAGACAGGAAACTATAAAAATCCCTATCAACTTCTATAAGAAAAAAATATACAGAAAACTCCATAAAACTAAGATCACTCGGCCTCTTTATTTTCTGAAAGGGAGAAGAAAATACATTTATTCCTAATTATTGAAATATATTTTTACATTCTGGAGGAAAGTTCCGGAAGACTTAAGGAAAGAAAGCTTCTGCAAGAAGCAACAGCTTAGGCACTGGACTGAACTGCAATTTAGCAATAACTGGAAAAGTCAAAGCTGTCCGAAGAGTCTCTGTGTTTTAAAACCAGAGCTGCTTAGCATCTAGGAATCTATCATTTACTCGTCTGCCTCCATGGTTGTCGTGACAGGACTTTCTCTTTTTTTGTGGTGGAAGGGAGAATTTGAAAGATGTCCCTTCCAGATACCCGCTCTGGGGTTGTTGAGTCAAGCACTCATGTCGGCACTGCTGTGAGGGGGCTTCGTGGACGGCGTTAGGTACTAATCACTGACCTTAAGGATAGGGAAATGATCCTGGATTACCCAGGGTCCCTGTGTCATCGCATGAGCCCTTAAAACAAAAGAGTCAGTCCAAGACATGTGGCTGAAGAGGGAGCAGAGTGATGAGGGAAGGGGGGGGAGAGGGCCTGCAACCCCAACATTGCTGGTTCTGTAGGATGCTGGAAGGAACCACAGGGAATGTGGAGGCTACCAGAAGCTGGGAGCAGCCCCGAGACAGCAGCCAACCAGGAAATGCGGTCCTTAGTCTACAGCCACAAGAAACTCAATTTGGCCAACTTCCTGAAGAAGCCAGCAAGCAGATTCTTCCCAGAGTTTCCTGCTGGCGGAGACCCTGATTCTGAACTTGAGAGACCAGCCACACCCCCTGCATTTACGGTGCTCGCCACTGGGAGACTCGTGATGCACAGAAGACCAGAAAGTCTCACTGTAAAATTTTCCATCAAAGCTTGTTTTTAATATTTCTGCTACAGTATTTCCAAACCTTCAGATACACATTCTGCACCTTTAAATGAAGATGTTTTTAGATGCTCTGAGAAACAAGAGAAAATGTGGTCATTAGGACTTTTGGCTGCCTCTTGTTGCCAGCATGTTGACTGCCATGGGCTTCTCCTGGACTCCGGGTAACCTAAGAATGACTGTTCTTGGTTTACTACAACCAGATGGCTGGCGCTTAACACAAGTGTAGGCTAACGGCACCACTGGGTGCACAATTTCCTTTTACTGCTTTGGCTGTGGAGGGAGTAAGGTTTCAAACATACCAGAATTATAATACTGCACAGGGAGGTCACCTAACAAGGACGTTTCGAGGAGCCTCATGGCATCATTAAAACCAGGTCACAAGTTGGCCATGAAGAGTTTAGCTTCATTGTTTATCCTCATCACACTAAGTAAGTGCTGGGATAAAAGCTTTCTTGCCTGCTGTGGGACCAGGGTTACTCTCTTTGATGTTGAGCAAGTGTTAAAGATTGAGTTTAAAAACTGTGCACTTATCCCACTCAGTGGACACATGGAGACTAAGCAGAAGCCAAAAGGGAAGGCTTGTGTCTCCACCATTGCCCCAGGGCGCATGGGTCCTGCTGGCTTCTCAGCTCTTTGTGAGTGATAACGGTTTCTGAAGCTCTGGAACACACCACAGAAAGTGACTTCCTGGGGGAAGTGTCAAGGCACCCATGCACCATGAAAATTATCTGGAAGATACAGTCTGGAAACGCCAGGTTTTTCTGAAGCTCATCTTAATACAATTACTCTTATTATCTGTCCTTTTATACGTGCTGATATGGAAAGGTTTGGAGGTCTGTTCATCAGTAAAGAAAACATAGTTTGGGAAAAGATGGAGTAGAACGATTCAATTTTTGTACAAAACAGAGGCAGAAAGAGGATCCTTATGGAGTACGCAAACTGCTATCAAGCCAGTGGGTCCACGGATCAAATCCGTTGTTTCCAATAATCCACTATTTCCCTAAAATTCCCCCCAGGGATACAATGTACTATTTTAGTTTTAATCACAAATACTCACCATAGAGTGTTTGTTACAGAATGTGCTAAAAATCAAACATGGAGTGTTAGTTTACCCAAATGCCAAAGAAACTGAACTGCTGTGGTCTTAGGACATGATGTCCACCTGTGCCACGTGGTCACAAGGTGGGATACGGCCGGTGCCTGGTGCTCTCCCAGCAGTGCCGGCCACTCGCCGTGTGGTGAGACACCATGGGCTGCAGGCCAAGCAGTTACAGCCGTCCAGCCTCTAAATGAGTGTTGGTTAGCTTTTTTGGTTTGGTTTCAATGCTGAATTCCTCTCACCATGGAGTCCCTGAATTCCCCTGGGGATGACCAGAATGGGAATGATAGTGAGGGATTTTCACAAGCATAGCTGTGGTCACAGGGATCTAGAGAAGTGAATAAGCAGATAAAAGGAGGCGAGAGTGGAATGGAGGAAACGAAAAGAGTACTAACTGAAACTGCTCTGGGAGCTTCCTTTAAAGGCTACTGTGCTGGGCTTCCAGACACGTTGACTGACTTGCTGGACAAACACGGCGCCATTTACCCTGGACTCCGTCTTCCTCGCACACCTGCATTCACTCAGTTGGCACACCCAGGCAGCTCCGACCACAAAGCATCTATAGGATCATCAATGGCTACCGACAGGTCCATTACCACCACGTCTTGTCTCTTCGTTGGGCCCCTGTGCTTCTGCCCTCCTCGCCCGTCCCCCTTAGGAAAGCTCCTGTGATTCTTCTAAAATGTGCATCATAGCACCAGTCCTCTACCCCAAGACTTTCCATCTCACTCAAACTCCATGTCCTGAGCACAGCACATGCCCAGAACATGCTTCCTCTTGTTCACGTGGCCGTCCACTCATCCTTCCATGTCTTTTTCAGAGGAAGGCTTTCCCTGTCCCCCTGAGCAGGTTACCATGTCCTGTGCTCAGTAAAGGTCCACAGGCATATCTCACCCACCCGTATCACTTGCTCACTGCCCACCAGCATTCTGCGCTCAGATCACAGGGCAACACGCTGCTTGGGGAAGGAGTGAGAGGACTGGCAGCTGGCCGGCAAGAAGGCAAGCCAAGGGGTGAATGGGCAGCCAAGCAAATGGACAAAGTGAGGGCAAACTCAAATCAGGGGGAGGCGGAATCAGACAGATGGGACCGAGGCCAGCAGTCTGCAATGGAGAGCCCAGGCTGGCAGCAGGCAGCCCTCGATGGTCCCACATTTTCATCCAGGGCCAATCTTGGTCCAAATCAGTATGCACGGCTGCCTGTGATTGATTTATTTGCTTGTCAGAGAGATGAAAACTTGCTAGAATGCAAGGAGACAGAAGGACTAAGGGACACGAACAGACTCTTGCCACGGAAGCAAATATACGGCCCCTGGGTGGCTCAGTGGGTTAAGCCTCTGCCTTCGGCTCAGGTCATGATCTCAGGGTCCTGGGATCGAGCCCCGCATCGGGCTCTCTGCTCCGCGGGGAGCCTGCTTCCCCCTCTCTCTCTCTGCTTACTTGTGATCTCTGCCTGTCAAATAAATAATTAATATCTTTAAAAAATTAAAATTAAAATTAAAAAAAAGAAGGAAATATAATTCAAAGCCAGCAACAGAACAGCCTCCTACTTCCTGCTCCTGCTCCAGCCCTACTCCACAAGAGTTCACGGACAGATCAGATGACATTCTCGTCGCAAGCATGTTAAAGGAATTTCAAACAAGAGACTCTATGGTTGAAAGTAGTGGGGATTCTGTAGGAGCCTAGGGAGAAGGATAGAACAGTGGGAAGAACATACCAGAGATACTGCCACACCCTACCTTAACGGGTCCTGATTTGCGTAATATAGTGTTTTTGACTACTGGCATTCACTTGTAAAGAATGGAAGTACCTTATACTCCAAAAGACCATCTAGGGGCCTAGAAAAGCTTTTTGGTGTTTGATTTCAACTCTGTTACTATCAGCCTGGCCTGGGGCAGCATATTAGTGCTTCTGACCCTCAGTTTCTCCATTGTAAAGTGGGCTAATGCTTTGGAAGGATCAGATGAGGCCAAGTCTGTGCAGTATGTAGGAGCCAGACCTACGGCCATGCACCACCTTTTCCCCTGGACATCTGTTCACTGATACCTGAGCAAAGGACAGAGGGACCTATTTTAACAAAGAGAAAATAAGAACTAAGTGCAAGAAGATTCTAGTGTAGTGCACAGGAGGACTATTATACTAGTTTTTGGAAGAGGGGAGCCTTTTTTCCTGGCTTTGTTTTTCCATGACTCCCCCCAGCATTTCTACTCCCCCGCTGTATGAGTCTGCTCAGGCTGCTTTAGAAACAAGGTCGCACAAACTGAGTGGCCTGAGCAACAGAAATTATTCTCTCCTGGTTCTGGAGAAGCAAAAGTCCAAGGTCAAGGTGTCAGCAGGACTGGTTTCTTCTGAGGTCGTGAGAACCTGTTCCCTGTTCCCCTTGGCTTCTTGGGGTTTGCTAACCATCTTTGACGTTCCTCGGCTTGGAGAAGCGTCCCTCTCCACTCTGCCCTCACCTACGTGTGGCATCCTGCTGTGTGTGTCTCTGGGTCCAAGTTTCCCCTTTCAATAGGGACACCAGTCATCTTGAATGAGAGCCCACCCGAATGACCTCATCTAATGTACATATGATGTACAATGACCTATTTCCAAATAAGGTCACATTCAGAAGTACTCGGAGTTAAGACTTCAGTATATGAATTTGGGGGGGGGTTTACAAAATCTAACCCATAACAGCCCCCAGCAGAGAGAGTAAACTGTCTGACTGGCAGGTGACAAAGCTCTGCCACCCCCTGGTTGAGATTTCTCACTTGGTGGAGTTAACCGACCAACAGACCACCCCAGCACTGGGAGGCGGTGATGTAGGATGTGTTTGTCAGCTCTTCAGATCTCGACTTTTCCACGGGGTCAGTGCCCTGGTCTACACCGACAATCTACACAGTGCCACCAGCAGATCCTGAGCCTGCCTCTCGGCTGAAGATAAGAAGGCAGGATCTCCCCTCAGCCTTCTCAGAGGTAAACGACCTGTCTGGCTTCCACCGACCAGTTTTCTTTGTCTTCCTTTTCATTTTGTTCTGAGAAAAGGGTTATGTTTATTGGGCCCTCATGTCCTAACAGAAGCCCTCAAGGAGGTATCAGTGAGACAACAGGGGCTCAGAGAACCTTACAAAGGGCTGTTGCCGGACATTCTGCCACCTCTTGTCCAAGTCCAGACCGCTAATGGGAGCCTCATTTTTCCCCCTCAGATGTGTTGGCTGCTGCTTCCTCTAAGGACCCACCTGTTACCCTCCTTGTGTCTTGGGGCAGGAGGGATTGAGTGAGTGAGTGAGGGTAAGGGTTCTTACAGGTAACCAACATAGGAGATGTGGAAACCTTGGGGCTCATCCTTTGAGGCGGAAGAAATGAAAGCACTAGGTACGTGCGTCATGCGCCGTGGTTCAGATCTCCTTCTTTCCTTTGAGGCTGTAAGTATCATGTCTTATTCATGTTTTCTTCCCTGGTACCTGGCAGAGTCCTGGGCATGTAACAGAAATTCACTGTATGTTTGTGTGTTATAAGAGACGCCGTCCATTTTACCAACGGGTTGAGTTAGTGCCGGTCCAAGGAGGAGATGATGCAACGGTTGTGGCTGTTCTCATTATTTAGAAGAGGGCAGACTGGCTGCAGGGTTCGGTGCTTGCTGACCGACTCCGGAGCACATGACGCCGTTGGGCTGCAAGCCAGCTGGACTCCTTGAGCCCAGGCCTGAATCCACGGTCATGACTCCCCACCTTGGGCTCTGGGACAAATCACTCTACCTCTCCCGGTTTCAGGTTCTTCTTATTTAACATTGGGGAGAAAAAAGCAATAATAACCTCTTATTTATAAAGCTGTTATGAGAATCAGGTGCTGATTGGCATTATTAAAGGGTTTTTGTCCACATTTATTACTTGACTGTGCTGATAAATCAAGAGTCCAACAGCATCTTGAGATGAGGCAGACAACGAATTCGGTATCATGAGAACCAAGGGCAATACAAGCACAAGGACAGAACCTACCTCACGGGCCTCTGACGACTGTCCATGAAAAAAGGGATTCTGCGGTTGATGGTGACACAGGTGGAGGCG
Source organism: Taxidea taxus jeffersonii (assembly GCA_003697995.1). Lineage (NCBI taxonomy): Eukaryota > Metazoa > Chordata > Mammalia > Carnivora > Mustelidae > Taxidea > Taxidea taxus. The sequence continues at coordinate 126,580 of ML108605.1, forward strand.
GGGGCTGTATTTAGCAGAAATATCACAAACACATGCACCGGAAAACAAGCAGGAACGGGGCTGTAACCAGGAGATGGGTCTCATGTGGGCACTGGAGATCATGCACAGTAAACATGTTATCTGTGTGACTGGGGGGATCTTACTCGTAACCGGGAGAATGAACAGTTTCCTTGCTTTGGTGAAGCTTAGCACAGGACAGTTACGAGGCACACTGGAAGAGCAGCCAGGGAAGGGATGCTCACTGGTTCTCATTTACTTACTCATTCAAGACCTAGTTCTCGGGGCGGGGGTGGGGGTGGGGGTTGGGTGCCCACTGTTGTTTAGGACTGAGTAAGCCAGGTTGATAAAGAGCTAATCTCAAGAGAATGTAGCTCTCTGGCCTTAAACACACAAGCACATAGGCAAGGATGTCACTCCAGATTGTCAGAAGGTCATGTGAAAAGCTCAGAATGCTTTGCAAAGGCACTGGGGTAGGACTAATTTTTATGGTAGGAGAGGGTATTGTGGAAAGTCTCTCTGGATAGGACACTTTTAAGTTGAGATCTAAAGGTAAAGGGGAGAGGAGAGAGTCCTCTAGGGGTCAGAAATCACATGGGAAGGTCCTGAGGTAGCAAAGGTCCTAGTGGACAGGGCAATGGAAAGAAGGCCAGTATTGCAAATACAGCAAGGGCAGAGGGGCTCAGTACAGGGCTGGAGACTCAGAGGATCTGGCTAGCTTTGACCACAAGCTGCAATGAGTAGACATCAATCCTTAGAATTTCAAAGCAAAACCGCAATGTCCATGTAGTACCTTTCTTCTAAGCACTCATGCAGAGTGATATAAAGACAAATGGCCTTAATAATCGAACAGCTAGAGATAAAACTTGCCTGAAATAAAAAGACAAAGAAAAGGCAAATAATTTGAGACAAAGAAAATAATCTAGGCCACAAGGGAAACAAAAGCAAAAATAAACTACTGGGTCCTCATCAAGATAAAAATCTTCTGCACAGGAAAGGAAACAATCAACAAAACTAAAAGGCAGCCTAGAGAACGGGAGGAGATATTTGCAAATGACATATCCGATAAAGGGTTAGTATCCAAAATATATAAAGAACTTATCCAACTCAACACCCCCAAAAACAAATAATCCAGTTAAGAAATGGGCAGAAGATATGAACACTTTTCCAAAGAACACCTCCAGCTGGCCAAGAGACACATGAAAAGATGCTCAACATCACTCATCATCAGGGAAATGCAAATCAAAACCACAATGAGGTATCACCTTACACCAGTCAGAATGGCTAAAATTAACAAGACAGGGAACAACAGATGTTGGCGAGGATGTGGAGAAAGGGGAACCCTCCTACACTGTTGGTGGGAATGCAAAAATACAGACACTCTGGAAAACAGCATGGAGGTTCCTCAAGAAGTTAAAAATAGAGCTACACTATGATCCAGCAATTGCACGAGTAGGTATTTACCCAAAGGATTCCAAAATTCAAAGGGTCACTTGCACCCTGATGTATACAGCAGAATAATCTATAATAGCCAAATTATGGAAAGAGCCCAAATGTCCCTTGGCGGACGAATGGATAAAGAAGATGTGGTGTACACATACAATGGAATATTAATTAGTCAGTCATAAAAGAGAATGAAATCTTACCATTTGTAAGGACATGGATGGATCTAGGGAGTATTACGCTAAGCGAAATAAGTCAGACAAAGAAAATATCGCATGATTTCACTCATATAAAAATATGTGGAATATTTTTATAACTATATTTTGAAGATTTTATCTATTTGGGAGAGAGAGAAAGAGAGTGAGGAGAAGGGACAGAGGCAAAGGGAGAGGCGGAGAATCTCAAGCAGATTCCACGCTGAACGTGGAGCCTGACATGGGGTTTGATCTCATGATCCTGAGACCATGACCTGAGCCAAAACCAAGAGTTGGACACACTTTAAAAAATTATTTAATTTAGGGGTGCCTGGGTGGCTCAGTGGGTTAAGCCTCTGCCTTCAGCTCAGGTCATGATCCCAGGGTCCTGGGATTGAGCCACACATCGGGCTCTCTGCTCAGCGGGGAGCCTGCTTCCCTTCCTCTCTCTCTGCTTGCCTCTCTGCCTACTTGTGATCTTTGTCTGCCAAATAAATAAATAAAATCTTTAAAAAAATTATTTAATTTAATTTAATTTATTTATTTGGGAGAGTAAGCTCAAGTGGGGGAGGGGTGGAGGGAGAGGGAGAAGCAGACTTTCCGCTGAGCAGGGAGCCCCACCTGGGGCTCAATCCCAGGACCCTGGGATCATGACCTGAGCCGAAGGCAGACCCTTAACTGACTGAGCCACCCAGGCGCCCCACTCCTACGTGGAATTTAAGAAACAAAACAGAAGAATATAGGGGAAGGGAAGGAAAAATGAAATAAGATGAAAACAGAGAGGGAGACAAACCATGGAGACTCTTAACTACAGACAACACAGAGTATTGATGGAGGCGGATGGGCAGGGGGGATGGGCTAGACGGGGGATGGGCACTCAGGAGGGCAGTCGGTGTGATGAGTGCCGAGTGTTGTATGTGGGTGAGGAATCACTGGCTTCTGCTCCTGAAACCAGGGCCGCGCTGAATGTTAATTACGTGGAATTGAAATTGAAAGAAAGAAAGAAAGGAAAGAAGAAAGGAAGGTGGGGAGGAAGGGAGGGAGAAAATAACTGAGGCCAGAAAACATAATACAGAGAGATGCACTAAAGTCCCGTATAGAGGAGCCATATGATTCAGCAGCTCTGTTCCTAAGAGTATGCCCTCGCCCCAGGGAACTGAAGACAGGGACCCAGACCCCTATATGTACATACGTGCCAATGGCAGCCCTAGTCACGACAGACAAGGGGGGACACAGACCAAATGTCCACCCGTGCATGAATGCATAAACAAAATGTAGTCCATCGGGACACCTGGGTGGCTCAGTTGGTTAAGCGGCTGCCTTCGGCTCAGGTCATGATCCCAGTGTCCTGGGATCGAGTCCCACATCGGGGTCCTTGCTCGGCAGGGAGCCTGCTTCTCCCTCTGCCTCTGCCTGCCTGTCTGTCTGCCTGTGCTCGCTCACTCTCTCTCTAATAAATAAATAAAAAATCTTAAAAAAAAAAATTAAAAAAAAAATGTAGTCCATCCATACAATGGCATATTACTCTGCCCTAAAAAGGAATCCATCACAGGTGAACCTTGAAGGTGTTATGTTAAGTGAAAGAAGCCAGTCACCAAAGGCCCTGTAGCCCATGATTCCATTTCAGTGTAATATGCAGAATGACGTCATTTCAGAACGTAGACTGGTGGCTGTCAGGGCCCAAAGGTGGGCACATGGGGAGGGACTGCTTAATACATGCAGAATTTCCTTTTGGGGAGAAGAAAAAATTCTGGAACTAGATAGAAGTGGCAGCCCTATGTCATGAATGTACTAAATGCCTCCGAATTGTTCACTTTTAAATGGTGGATTTTATGTTACGTGCATTGTGTCTGAAATTTGTTTAAATGAAAGAAAAAAAAAAGGATGGGGGGAAAATGCCAAGGAGCTGGGGGCTCCCATGAACGTCAAACAGAAGGGGCCCCTTGGGTAGAAGGACATGTTTTTACTGCCAGACAGTTGACCCGTGGGTCAGGTTAATTTGATTTTTGTGGTCCATTGCGTGTCTTGGCCTTCAGCCTCACTTGAATTAAAGCCTTCAGAGTGTCAAAAGTTTCTAAAGAAAGGAGGAAGCTTATAGGCCCTGGGAGGTGAGAGGTAAGGGATTCCCTTTCTCTAACAGGGTTCTTGTCCTTCCCTGACACCCACAGCTTTGCCTTTCTGAGCTACAGTGTCCTCCCTCCCCCACCTCTTCTGAAGGTGTCCCTCTAAGCCTGCAGGAAATCCTGGCCAGGTGCTTGAAAGGAAACAATAGAGCAATCTGTTTCAATTATCTCTCCTCAAATAGGAATGAGCCCTGAAAAACGGTAATAAACCCCAGGGCCAGCTCCTTTATGAGTTCTTACTGTGGCTCTGTCTCGGCCCCATCTAGATTTGGGAGGCTTTAGCCTCTTAATCCATTTCCGCTGCTTGGGAGTGACAGGGGTCAAGGACAAATGACATTTAATCTCGTTTGCTAGTCAGGATGACAGTGCTGCCTGCAGAGGAGAAAGTAAGGTTCCTTTCTGCTCTAGGAAGAGACTTCTCCGTGCTGCTCTCTTAGATGCTGAGAAGGACCCTTCACGTCCTGTCAAGATTCAAAGCAAAGGACAAAGCCAGTTTTCTCCAAAACATAGGAGCACTCATTCCATGAAAGAGACCATCAACCACGCTTGCTGGCCGGCCTTGAAAGGACATGATTTTTTTTTTTTTTTTTTGGTACCTGAAATAATCGTTTTTGGTTTTCTTTCCTGCAGTAAGCTTCATTGGCTCCGACCACTTGACCCAAACTTGTGCCAAACAGAGCTCTTAGAGCAGTGGGTACCGGTCACAGCGACGATGCTTTCACTTAGCAGAAGCCTTGTCACTTAGGCTGTAATGACCAGTTACATTGTTGGTCCAAACTCAGGTCAGGGCCAGTGTAACCCTGGGAAGGACAGCGGCCTGGACACAAAAGTCCAAGACAGGACTATGTTGGAGAATGATGGGGGATGAGGAATCCGCTGGCCTCTTCCTGAGGATTGCCACTCTCACGTCAAATCTTGGTGCGAATGCAGCTACTTTCTGGTAATCAGTTACCTTAAGAGAAATGCAATTCGTTGTTGGGATTCATTAGCTCCAGTCAGAGCATTCTTGGCTCAGCATCTTCCTTGCTGGTTGAGAGCCTGTTGATGAGGAATGATGATGTATCTGTACCTCCATGGGACAACAGTGAGGGGCAGAGGGTTAATCGGAAGTCTTGACATGTCTGTCCTTTTATTTAAGCAGACTGAAAAACTGAAAAAAGAATTTATGATGTGGACAGAAAACCAACATATCTTAAAAATCAGAGTTGAAGGCCGTCAATCCACTAGCACATGGAGGTGCTTACTACCATCTGCTTCTCTTGCTTCAATCTTGTGGAGGCAAGAAAATGTAGACCAAGCGTGAAATCTAGGTAGGGCTGCCCTCCCTTTGGCTCTTCTCTGCCTTAGGAAAACATGTGTGTTCGTACTTCCAGAATCCTCTGCCAGCGCAGAACAAGGATAAGAATGAAGAAATGATGGTTTTTACATTTTGTAGCTTCCCCAATTTCTCAGTTTTTAGAACAAGCGACTTGCTAGGAGGTGGTAAAGATCCTGCCATGGACGGGTGACCAGGAGCTCCACGATTTCATGCAAGGGACCAAGGGGTGCTTCTGTTCACCCCACCTGCACCTCTGCTTCCTGTGATCACCCCACCCTGCCATAGCTCTCTGAGTCAGAGACCCCGCTTGTCCCCCCTCACTCCGAAGGGAAGGGCGATGGGGAGGAAACCAGGGAATGGGCCACCCTACTCAGCCTCAACCCACAGCTGCCCATCAAACGCCCTGAAGCAAACAGTCATGGACTGGCTCCAAATGCTGGCTCGGTGACAGGAGGAAGTCGTTACCCTGGGAAATGGTGCCAGGGAGAAGAGGATGGCGATTCAAGCCTACTCTTCCAGAGTAGGAAGTGTCTGACCAAAGAGTCCCTTGGTCAACTAAAAGACAAGGGAAACTTACTTCAGATATTCTTGATCAACGAAGGATCACCAAGACTCAAGAAAAAAGAGTTGAGAAGTTGGCTGTGGGGAGCAGAGCCATGCACCTGGAATTCCCAGTATGAGGGGTGGGAGGAATGATCTCTGCATCACTTCTTTGGAGAACGCGATGCGTGGCTCTCACTGGTTATGTTTCCCTTTCTTCCAAGAGGAATGGTAACTGCAAGCTAGAGATCTTTGTTACTGCCACCTGGTGTGGGCTAGCTTCCATGCATGTTCTGCTGCTTCTCCTATGAATTGTCCTCATCTCTTTGGTGGTGGTGTCACAACTCTGGCAAACACTGGCTTTATTTATTTTAAAATAAGTGCCACTTTGAAAAGGGAGAGGAGAAATGGTGCGAAAATAGATGTGTTAAAATACTGGAGAGGAGTAGCCTGCAAGTGAAACTGTTTGGTGAGCTCTTTCTTCTTCAATTTATGGATAATAGATTTGCTTCTTTGCTTCTTCTCCAGGGAAGCTACTTCTGATGCAATATAATATAATTTGGGAGGGCAGCAGGAGGAAAAATTATATTTTTAATATCAGGAAGTTATGAAGGATCTGAAGAATGATCCAGCTCTTGCAATTTGCTTTTTATTTATCAGGGAGTTAACACCCTACAACCCCATGTTTTATAGGGATAAATATTAAACACCATTGTCTACCGATTGGGGATTAACTAAGCTTTTTTAGTTAATCTTTTTCTAAAGGAAGTAATTTGTTCATACTAATGGAAAGATGTGAATATTCATATTCTAATAGGAAGAATGACTACTCATACTGAAGAGATAAAATTTAACATTTGCTGTCCTTTTAAAAGGAGCCCACATTTGCAATCAAATTATAGGATAAATAATTCAAAACAAGTTTTAGTTAGATCCTGCAAATTTTCATAATTAAGTAGATCAAGTTTTGCAGGAGTACGTTGCAGAAACTTTAAGAAGGAATAACCTGATAGGGTATCTTACATTAAAAATTAATATTTAAGGTGAAATCATTATAGTCTCACTTCTTCTAGCTTAGGGAAACAAAACAATGTTTGGGGAGAAATGATCCCTATTACTATTTCATGGGACATAAGATATGAGAATGCAAAATCCTGAAGAGAGGGAAAGCTTTAAGACTACAGGATGTAGCAGTAAATCAATTAACAGTAAACCGTTTTTTTTTTTAAGATTTTGTTTATTTCTTTGACAGAGAGAGAGATCACAAGTAGGCAGAGAGGCAGGCAGAGAGAGAGGGGGAAGCAGGTTCCCTGCTGAGCAGAGATCCCGATGTGGGGCTCGATCCCAGGACCCTGAGATCATGACCTGAGCTGAAGGCAGAGGCTTAACCCACTGAGCCACCCAGGTGCCCCAACAGTAAACAGTTTTTTATATATAAAGAAAGAATCTATTAGTAAGAGAGAGGTAGGTTAGCCATACGAATACTGAAAAAAAAAAAAAAAAAAAAGATGGCCTTCTGAGGCATTATTTAGGAGAGACCCACTCCAATCTTTCCAGTTCTGGGGCAGCCTAATGGGACTTAGATGCAATCAGGTTGTCTCAATGACATTATGCATTGCTTTCAGCAGCAAACTCCACAGACTGTGTCTATCTGTTCTACATCGCAGCCCCCAGGCCTACCACAGGGCCAAGCACATGCTAAGGACTCAAAGGAACAGATGCTGAGAGTGAAACTTTCCATCAATGTAACTAACTGGATTCTATAACACCAAGCAACTTTCTGATTTTATAGTGACTTCTTCGTGGCTCGCCTCTAGAGGATGAAAGCACTGGGAAAGAAGTAGGCTTATGTAATGTCCATAAAAATGCACCCACTCAAATCTCTCACTGCAGGAGCATCGGTGACTGACGGCCCAGCTTCCGTGCCTTGTGATTCGTCATCATGTTTGCCTTCCATGTTCCAGCTTCACTCCCCATGGCGCTCTCAGCCAGTGACCCGGCTCAGCAGCACTATAGGGTAAGCCTGGCTCTGGGAGATGCAGGACTCCTGAGAAGAGACCCGGGCCCAAGAACTCTCCAGGGGTCTTGTCAAGCTCCTTGAGGGCCTAAGACAGTTTCACCCAACCAATCAACATTCCTTCCTTCTTTTCTGCTCCCCTTCACTTGGGGGCAGACCTGCTGCATCATGGTTGAAGGCTCTTCCAGGCCCTCTGGTTGCCTCCCATTTTCCTCTCCAGTGTTGCTCTTAATACCTTGCATGGATTCCTAATCCTGTCTTGGTGTCTGCTTCTCTTAGGATCTGGACTGAGCTGGCTCCCTAGTCTCAGTGCAAAGAAACGTAGCTGTTCTTGGGCTGCTCCTTGTCTCTGCCTAATGGAACATGGTGGAATGGGAAGAATGCAGCTGAGGCATCATACACACCAGGATTTCTATCACCTTTCCTTTGCTTCCTAGCTGTATGACTTGGGTCAAGCTACTCTCATCCTTCTGAGCATCAGCTTCTTGATCTATAAAATGGGATAGGGAATCCTACCTCACTAGATTATAGGGACAACTGTATCAAACAGCATTATAATGGGCTTTTCACAGATGCTAAACCAAAGCTAATTTCCTCCTGATGCTATTGCAGCTTTAAGGTCCAGTTTCTGACCAGGCAAGGCCAAAGGCCAGGCCTTAGAGACTGTGGTATTCAAGGGTAGTGTCCTACTTGGGGATACGTCATTCGGAGATCCCAACTTGGAGACTTGTAAGAAGAGATCAGGGCACAGGAGCACATAGGGAAGACCATGTGAAGTCATGGTAAGAAGATGGCCTTCTGCAAACCAAGGAGAGAGGCCTCTGAGAACCAGCCCTGCTGACATCTTGATCTTAGATTTCTAATTTCCAGAATTGTGAGAAAATAGATTTCTGCTGTTTAAGCCACCCAGTCTGTGATGTCTTATTAATTACAGCCCTAGGAAACTAATACAGGTTTAACCTCTTAAAACCTATTACTAGAATACATACCTAGTATAATAAACTGCTAGAGTATAAACTGTCCCATTTGGGTGGCATGGATTGAGCTAGAAGCTTGGGGTGCTCCCTGGGAGACCAAAACCCTTATTACCAAGGGAGCCATGAGATGGGCAGCCCAACTGTCCTCTCTCTCTCTCTTTTTTAAAGATTTTATTGATTTGACAGAGAGAGATCACAAGTAGGCAGAGAGGCAGGCAGTATAAGAGGGGGAAGCAGGCTCCCCGCTGAGCAGAGAGCCCCATGCGTGGCCCAACCCCAGGACCCCGGGATCATGACCCGAGCTGAAGGCAGAGGCTTTAACCCACTGAGCCACCCAGGTGCCCCCCAACCGTCCTCTCTAATGGGACCCTAAGACCACCTACTCCTGCCACTCCCCAATCCCCAACTCTGCTCCCTTCCTCTAAAGAGGCCCTTCAACGCTGAGTCATGATTCAAGAAAACTATTCACTCTGCATCCTTAACAGGCACAGTGATCAAAAGTCCTCTGTTTACAGCATCCACACAGACTAGGTCATTCTCATTTCAAGAGCCTGGGCAAAGAGTGCTCAGTTCAGTGGCAACACGAGACTGGGACAAATCCAGAACTCATTATATGGGACTTAAAAAAAACCCTTTTAAAATACTCCTTTTTTTTTTTTTTTTAACTATATGCCCTATGATGAAGTAGGTCAGAAAGTGAAAGACAGATACCATATGAGTGCCCTTACAAGTGGAATCTAAACAAACAAGCCAACAAAAAGAGAAGAAACCACCAGCCCATACATAGAGAACAAAGGGATGGTTGCTAGAGGGCAGGGTGTGGGGGATGGGCAGAACGGTTGAAGAAGAGTGGGAGGGACAGGCCTTCAGTTATGGCCTGAATGAGTCATGGCACCAAAACAGGTTATTTTAATGGTCGAATAATACCGGCAACCAACTGAACTGAACATACAAGTGATAATAATTCTTCCTCTTACCTGTGGCTAATTCGGGAGGTAAACCAGATAAGATAAATGTCCCTGGAGCCTTCCGGCTGGAGTGCGATCGTTGCCGGTATTACTTTGTGAACGGGTTTTCTCAAGGTCACTCCAGAATTAGTGGCTCCGTGGGACCAAGTGCTCATCCATTATATGGGTTAAAATGACTAATTGAGGGTTTGAGTTTAATTATACTCATAAGCAAAGGCACAGTGCAGCTCCTTTGATGGGCTTAATAACATTCTCGTGCGCGCGAGATGGATGGAAAAATTAGGGTTGTATATTGTTGTCCTTCACGACAAGATGCTGAAGTGGCAACAGAATAATAAAAATAAATAAATGAGTCAGCGGCTCTAGGAAATGAGCTGTGGAAGTTAGGAAAGCCAGCCTTCTGCAAATACTCTGGCTGGAGATGGAGTCCTAAGCACGCCTGACTAAACGGGACACGGCCATACAGTAACAGACTGGAGTTGGCAGATGAAATGGTAAAGAGGGACTCAGCAAGGCTTCACCTACAGCTCACTCTGAAGTTAGGATAATGGCGACGACAGGGATCTTTAAGATATTGATTTGTGCTATTTTAAATGGGAAACACAGTCATGTTTCATGCAAAATCTAGAAAGCATTCATTCTGTGCTCAGCTTCAGGAGCCAGCTTCCTTAGATGATGCTTCCATCATGTCATGAGCCCTGCACAAGAGCCCAGAAGGACTTCTGGCTGTCCAGAGCATCAAATAGAGCCACTAAACTTTCAGAAGGTAGTTTAAAGACTGGAGGAAATAGGACGTGGGTTCGTAAGTAGAATTAGAAAGCACAGAAACCAGATCCACATGTTGGGAGATCCGTATTCAACTGCTACTCAGTCAAGAAGCTTTAGGTGAATCTCCTTGGGGTGAGGCAGCCACACCTGGGCTTACAGAACCCAATCCCGTGCAAGGAGGTTTGACCCTGCACCTGAGCTATGGAGGATGATGGCCTAGAGAAAAATAACAAAACAACAGCTCCCTATCTGGATGGTTTGTTCCTGGGCATGAACACGGTTTTCGGAGGGGCAGCTTCTCTGAGTTATTGGCAGTTGTTTCCCCTCCTCCTGCTGTGTTTCCTGGTGGCTTGCTGGCTTTGGAGGCCCCCTCTGCACTACTTCCTAGGATGACTGTAAGAGGTTCCTAGAGCTGCCGGAATAACGCACCACAAATGGGGGGGGAGAGGACTAAAGCAACAGAAACTTACTCTGAGAGTTTGAGAGATTCGAAGTCCAAAATCAAGGTGTCAGCAGGGTCATGCCTCCACTGAGGCCTCCAGAGAAGACTCCTTCTCTGCATTTTCCTAGCTTCTAGTGGCTTTCCGTAATGCCCGAACATTCCTAGGCTTATCCCTGCCTCACTCCAACCTCTGCCTCTGACTTCACGTGGCCTTCTCCTGAGTGGGTATGTTGTCTTCTTCTAAGGACACCATCCATTAGATTTGGGCCAACCCCCAAGTCAGTATGATGTCATCTTAATTTAAATAATTTGATCTGGGAAGACCCTATTTCTAAATAGGGTTACAATCTGAGGTTTCTGGTGGAGATAAATTTTGGGTGGGGGGGCACTTAATTAACACATTACAATGATCTCAGCCTAAAGAACTTATCCACAGGCTGAGTTAGTCTGACCTTCACTGTTCAGCAATCAGGCTGTGGTTGGTCACCATGTATTTCGGTTGAAGGTGATTACTTTGGACAAAAGTTAGGGAAAGTATTTGATTATATGTTGTACAGTGAAACCATCGTGAATACAGAATTGAATTTCTTTCAAGGTCTGACTGGCCTGATTGAGGCCAAAGGAGAGTAGTTTCCTGGAGGACTCTAATCATAAGGTTAAGGAAAAAGAACTAACCCAGTAACTTCATGCATACTTCTGGCCTAAGCCTTATCTAAAATTTTATCACATTCATTTTAGGCCATATTTTAAAAAGGCTTTTATTAAAAAATTAAAGCTTAAATTGCACAGCATTGGAGCAAAAGACAAACATAGGAAAAGAAGAAGGGATGAGGAAGAAGGGGAGTGTAGGTGTGCATCTGGGGTGGACACTGGAAGAAGGAAGCTTCCACAGAGAGGAAGCCTACCCGGAGCCAATCGCCATCAGCGGTAATTTCTGCTGGCCCCACCTGTCACTGCCACCCGGAACCCCACCATCCAGCTGCCATCATTCTTATCAACTCGCTCCACCAACAAAATGGAAGTTTTGTGTGTGTGTGTGTGTGTGTGTGTGTTTTTCCATTTCTATCCTTTCCTCAGTGACAGATAGATACTTCAGGAACAAATAGATTCGCTTTTGAAAAATTCCATTTCCTACCCCAAAATGAATTTTAAATGGAAAAGGACGAAGAGCATTAACTTTTCATTTTCTATTCGTATGTGCTTAAATTTTTGCTATGTCCACATGATATGACATCTTTCCGTGAAGATTTACCGGGCTTTTTTAGAGAAGGCAAAGGCAAGAGTCTCTTCTCTTTGGAGCACTCCTCGTAAGTGTGTCTGGTGACTGAGGCTGGCGGAGAGAGGTCGGTACCACCATCAGTGTTGGTACAACATCACTGCCAAAGAGAAGGTTTGAGGAACTGGACAGAGTCTAGTAAGACTGTATGGAATTATCCAAAGGTTGGACAGCGTTGGTGTTCCAGATTTTAGCTTAGGAAGGCTTAGGCTTGTTATCTAACTTAATTTTCCCTCTGATAAGCTTTTGAACAATTGAACATTATGAGTGGTACAATTTGCATTTATAATATTTTTTTTTCTTTCTGAAAGATGAAAAGGTGATCTCCTTTAGAATAGTAATTGCTGAAATTCTTAACCTTGGCTTCCCACCCTGAAACGACACGAACAAGTTTGAATCCTGCTAGAAACAAAAATTTAGAATAATGCTCTCCATTAGTGAGAAGCTACCAGAACTCTTACTGGAGCTGAAAGCCACCTGGGGTAGGAAATGCTACCCCGGGAAAAGAGTGGAGACGTCAGTAAGAGAGAATTAAGTGATCGGTAAAAGAATGGAAGAATCTGAGTACTGGAAAAATAACATCAACTTTATCATCTAGAGTATGTTAAAATATAGCCTAATCTTTAAAAAAAAAAAAAAAGGCATCCATTGCTCTGACTAATTGTCTAAATTAAGATTTAAGGTAGAGGTGGAAAGAAGGGGCTGACGTGGGGCTCCTGACTAAGTCTCCACGGTGCCTCCCACTCTAGACTTGAGCCCTTAGGAGAGAAGCCTGGGGAGGAAGAAAAGAGGAGGAGGAGGGAGACAGTTGGCAACTTCAGGCAAATCGGATCGGATGGGTGCCGGCTGAGCGGATGCTACTCAGGAGCTGTTGAGAAGCAAAGTAAAGGAGCCAACACGAAGGGGAGCAGGTCCATCCACCAGTTGGGTGGTTGGTTGAGTTACTCAGAACAGATCTGTTCCTGTCACCTCACGGGGCACTGAATTTCCTCTCCGTGTGGAAACAGGGGGAGTGGTCTGGACCAGGAGTCAGGATGCAAGTTCAAAGACTAGCTTCCCAACCGACTAACCATGAGCTGTTGGACATAAGATAAATACAAGAATAAGCGATGTATTTGAAGCAGAAATTTCTGGTCCTTGGAAGAGAGGGATTTTAGGAATCAAAATATTTATTTAATTTTATTTGAACATCCTGTCTCAATTGACAATCTATAAACATCTTGTTGCCTGGTCAAACCTTGGAATGAACGAACACACACACACACACACACACACACACACACACACACAACTGCTCCATTCTCCGACTTCTCTAGAATTCACGAGAAAGGAGAGTTTCTATTCCAACTCAATATTAGCGAAAATATCACCTGAGGACTGCTAATGGAATTAAATTTAACTGATGTCTCACATATCAAAAATATTTAAATAGTGACTCATGTACGTTGCTCCTTGTAATTTTTTAAATTCCAAGTGTTATCTGATAATGAATGGTAATGAGAAAATCATAGTCTCAAAATAAATTTATAAAATGTATAATTATGACAAGGATTCAATTATATGTAACTCCTGATCCCTAAAGGCTGTGGAGGATTTCTAGAAGTTGAAATACATAAAAGTAAATACTTGAAAAAAATTTTAATACAACCGGATGTCCTCAACAATAACACCTTAGCTTTTAAAAATGGTTCCCTAATAAGGAATAAGATCTAAAAAGAAGGAAGAGGATAAGAAATACTGTGTACATATTTTATATTATTTTTTTGAAGAGTACTCATTTTCTTTGCCTTCACAGTGAAATACCCAGAAACCACATGAAAGGAACTGACTTGTGCGCCCGTTGTGACACTTAATGTGGTTTATACCAACTCAGTGACCGTTTTTTCCAGACTTGTCTGTTGAATTCCTTACACACCCATGAGCAGGCAGATTTGTTTTGTAGACCAAAAGCAGATGCTTGTCAGTTACCAGCTAAAAAGTTTCTGAATCATATATTTAACGCTCTAGCCAGAGTTCATGGGATATGATGGAGGTGTTTGTTCATGACAAATTCGAAAAGAATGAAAACAGGCAAAGGTGGCATTTTATACAATTTAGGCAACGTTCAAAATCAAAGCTATAAATTAATAAGCCGGATCAAAGTATGCAAAGGTTATGCGAACTTGCTATATCCTTTTGTGCACAAAGTCACCATATCACTTTATATACAACATACATTTAGTAAATGAAAAAGGACAATTGCTGTGGTTTTGTTTCCTTTAAGAAGCATGAAAGCACCAAATTCTTTCTAAGTATTTTGATAGAAGAAAATGTTCCTTGCAAGGTACAAGCCCAGATCCAGTTTATAGATTCCGACAATCTGGTTGTTAATTTATATTTTAAGGAGTGCATTCAAATTATTTCTGCAGTTCTAGGAGGACTTTTGCTGGGGCTTGTTTTTTTCTGCCTTCCGGGTCCCTCCCGGGCACACAGCAGACTCTCAGCAAATGCTCATGGATAACACTGTTGAAAGGCAGACACAGCACAAGAAGTAATTTCTTTAATGTAAATAAAAAGCTGAGCCTTCTTGAAAAAATCAAGAATGCATATAACCTCAAAAATTAAAATCTAGAAACTACCATTATGATAAAAAAACATTTGTGACTGTTCTGCTGTGTTGCCAACACCAAGTTATTAGTAGAAATTTCTGGAAACAGTATCTACTGAGTATATGACAAATGCCATATAGCCCTTTCCCAAGGCTATCTTCTTCCTCTCTTAGTTCAACCTGCTTATCACTGAGGAATGATTCACAAACACATTCAAACAAGAGGAGAAATTATTCTTTCTTTCAGTAGAAGGGCAGAAGGTCAATGAATTAAGGTGGAAGTTAAGTATTCACCATATACTGATGGATTTTGTTTTGTCAATCACAAGGCAACTCAGAACTAAGAGATAAACCCCTAAACGTGGATGCACCTTGACTAAGGAAAACCACCTTGGCTACGTGAAACTCTTTCTAAATGAGATGTCCCCCTTTTTAGCTTCCTATGTTGTGGTTATTGCTGGCCACGTTCAGCAGCCGAAGCCAAGCATCTGTGTGTGTGAACGGAGAGGGACGGAGAGTCAGCCTGATCTGACCTTGCTCTAGGTCACAGTCCAGATGCTAACCTCAGCCAGATGACCTACCAGGTGGACCCATGAACCTCCTCGATCTAACTTCTTCATCTGACTTTTCATCAAATAGTGCTGAATGTACATTCTTAATGGCAGTGGCCTACCTCCATTAGGCAAACATCTTGAATGTGTAATTATGTATCATTGCATAATGTAATGACATTACATAATGATAATTACTGCATTATTCAGAGAGAATTTTAACTGACAGAGTTAACCAGGTCTTTACGGACCATACTTCTACAGTTGATTCTGAGGCACCTTTCCCATGGAACAAAAGGACCATTTTCTTTTCCCTCCCTTCCTCCCTCCCTTCCTTCTTTCTTCCCTCCCTCCCTCTTTTTCTCCTTCCCTCCCTCCTTCCCTGACTCTTCATAAGTCAAAGATGCTCAGAAGGGGGGGAAAAAAACCCTACTATAATAATTACAAATAACTGAACTAGAAAAATAAGGTATAAAAAGCGAGAAGGGCCTACAGTTTTAGCTTTGGAAGGAGTTATAATTTTTCTGGTGGGGCAGGAGGTTTCTGAAGGATAACAG
Organism: Taxidea taxus jeffersonii; assembly: GCA_003697995.1. Taxonomy (NCBI): domain Eukaryota; kingdom Metazoa; phylum Chordata; class Mammalia; order Carnivora; family Mustelidae; genus Taxidea; species Taxidea taxus. The sequence continues at coordinate 142,338 of ML108605.1, forward strand.
AATGTAAGAGGTTATAAAATAAATGTCTCAACAGGGAGTTTTGGAGAACTGTAAATTTGGCTTATGGTAAAGCTTTGCCATAGAAATCATGTCCAGAGATCATTATTTCATGACCTTGAGGAAAAGCAAAATCGTTAGAGGATTTCCTGTTCCTGTCTGTGAATGCATGTGGATATTTAGGGAGGCAGACTCACTTTATCTCCCTCTATGTAGGCACATTTACACAAACACACCACTCCTCTCAAGACCGGAGGTTGGGAGCATTGTTATAAATATTCATGAGATAATTATTATTAATGTCACCAAGGTGATTTTGTTCCTCCTCAGGAGAGACTGGTTTTTGCACCTAGAAACCAATCAACTGTAGGAGAAATGACAGCTTTGAGGCAACCTAGCTAAAACAATCCTGTACATTTTATATTTGAAATATAGATTATCTGACTGGGTGTTCTTCAGAGTCACCCTTTTGCCCTCAACTCATCATTAAGTTTATCCAGCAGAGATTTCCAACTTTGGCACAAAATACAGCATCCTTAGGAGCACAGTTTCCAGAGATGGGAAAAACTGTATCTTGATTATTACATTCTTTTCTAAGAGCAAAAATTAAACAAAAGTAAAGATGATTCCAAGACATCTCCAGAGATTTCTGGGGGATGATTTTTGTAAAAACACATTGAGAGAGAATGAGAACATATTTGCTACTATTATTATTAAGGAAAACATTTCATACAATAGGCTTTATTAAAAAGTTATCTCTAAGCAATTATAGGTACTGGCAGTCACACAGAAAATTCTTTAAAAATAAAAAACAAGGGGCACCTGGGTGGCTCAGTGGGTTAAAGCCTCTGCCTTTGGCTCGGGTCATGATCCCAGGGTCCTGGGATCGAGCCCCACATTGGGCTCTCTGCTCAACAGGGAGCCTGCTTCCCCCTCTCTCTCTGCCTGCCTCCCTGCCTACTTGTGATCTCTGTCAAATAAATAAATCTTTAAAATAAATAAATAAATAAAAAACAAAACTAACAAAGATAGTTAACTAGATCCCCATGTGTATATATAGACCCTCCCCCAACCAACTGGCCCGCCTGGATATTCTATACGCATAATATAATACAACACAAGAAATTACTGCGAACTAGTGTCTTTAAAAAACTATTTTTGGTGGGAATGAAATGTTGATTTTTTGCCACAGACCCAAGAAAATATGTTAAGTAAGTAAAGAAATTATAGTGGAAGATGCCTATGCCTCCTTCGTACCTCATTAGAAATGGTTTTGGCTAGCTCCTTAGCCTCTGTTACCAAAGCAATGCTCATCCTTCTGGGACAGTCTGATCCTCAGTGAAACGGCGGTTGAACTTATAGAAACAGAAAGCGTATGACAGTGGAAGGAGGCCGCCAGGTGGGACTCACCTTAGGCATCCAGTGGCATTTCGCAGCACCTGTGAGGAATGCAGCTGTATCTTCCGATCATCCTGAAGAGGCGAATTTTCCCAGCCAGAATGGGGGATAATCACGGCATTGGTCAACACCGCCAGAGTGTCCTGGATGATTGGCATTTTGAGTGCGTCGCAAGATGAGAGGTTCCAAAGGACTCCTGCAAGACACACAGACACAGAGCTTTGGGATGGCCACTCTTCTCCTCTTCAAAGGGTTTTCCCTCATCAAGTTAACAGCATGGGCAGGACGGATGAAGAGAGCGAGAGTACATGCCCTAGAGCATACCCTTAACTTTAGGACACCGGTGAGAACCCACTGAAGGGGCGCTGTGAAAATCTGACAAGTGGGCAGAGGACTTGTGTTATGATTGTCTTGGTGCCATCCTGATGAGTAACAACGTTGAAATCTGATCTGAATGGACCAACCAGACTTCTGTTTATTATTAATACGATGGGACCAAGTATCCAAAATCTAACCAAGATGGTTAGAGCTGCGAAAAGTTCTCTAAGCTACGAACCAGTAGGACATCTTAGTTTTATCAGAGACTTCAGTGTGCACATAAGGACATTCCGACGGACTTGGCCTCCATTCAGAACCAGCCACCATGATGTGGGGCCTTAGGAACGTCCAGAACCAAGTCTGATGACAATGGGATCAACAAGCAATTTAAATTTACTGTCACTTGTGACAGCTTTGTCAGTGTTTCTCAAAAAGCAATGCTCACGGGAGACCCGGAGGTTGGTCTTGCTGATGTCACTTGAGGACAGAGAGCGGGAGAAGTGGAGGGCATGTCTGCAGTGGATAGACTATAGCAGTCATTAATGTAGGCAGAGTAAAAGCAAAAGTCGTAGGTCAGGTGGAATTTTTTAGGCTTTTATATATTTTTAAACAAAACCTTAAAATAGGATTAAGTTTAGAAAAGGTCATCAATATTGCATAGATGTTATAATATTTGAAAATGCTTTTAAAGTATTTATTGTTGGGGCGCCTGGGTGGCTCAGTGGGTTAAGCTTCTGCCTTCGGCTCAGGTCATGATCCTAGAGTCCTGGGATCGAGCCCCACATTGGGCTCTCTGCTCAGCGGGGAGCCTGCTTCCCTTCCTCTCTCTCTGCCTGCCTCTCTGCCTACTTGTGATCTCTATCAAATAAATAAATAAAATCTAAAAAATAAGGTATTTATTGTTATTGTTCAAAACAGAACACATAAAGGTAAAGGAAACAGAATCATATTCTACTTTTTATGCAAGAAAGATTGTATTGTCTCTCAAGATTAATCTGAATAGACATCATCACTCCAGATACTGAGAATAAAATATCATAGTTGTCTTTAGAAACACAACTTCTGCATTACTTGTTTATTAACAAGCTTTCAATAAATTTTAAGACAAGACTATGTTTCATCTACTGTGTTATGAATAGAACAAACAATATAGGTATTTCTGAAATTTATTAGTATTTTTCATGGCATATATTGAACTTATCAAGGGCATTAATCATATTAATCTGAAAGCTGATAATGTTGGACTGTTAATCACTGAAGAGACAGTTTTAAATCAGTTCTATAAAAATGTGACTGTAGAAACAAAACCTTTTTTTAAGATTTTATTTATTTGTCAGAGAGAGAAAAAGAGAGAGCACAAGCAGGGGGAACGGCAGGCAGAGAGAGAAGCAGACTGTCCACCGAACAACGAGCCTGATCCCAGGGTCTTGGGATCATGACCTGAGCTGAAGGCAGATGCTTAACCCACTGAGCCACCCAACCATCCTAGACAAAGTATTTTCAACTTTCTTTCAAAATAACATTTGCTAGGAATTTTATTGAGGTAAATGCAAGGGAAATAAAATGTTTTTGGTGCCCAGTATATATAAATCAATCCCTTACTATAGGGGGTGGGCTTGAGGGCAAATGCTGCCTGCTTGTTTTTGTTAATAAAGATTTATTGGAACAAGCTCTCCCTATTTACATACTGTCTTTGGCTTATAAGGGAAGAACTGAATATTTGTGACAGGGACTGTGTGACCCACAAAGCCTAAACAATTTATCTGGCCCTTTACAGAAAGGATTTTTTCCCACCGTGCTTTAGTGTATAGACCATTTTATGGAAACTTCTGTGTGCAGGTTTGCATTCCCATTAGTACTGTAAATTGGGTGCACAAAAAATGCTTTGTGGCACACAGGAAGTGCCCCCAAACATATTATGATTCAGATGGATTTGAAATGCTAGCAATATTATCATGTACATTTGTCTTGTTTTAAATGATATGTGGAGCTGTGTATTCATTCTATTAAGAAATATTTTATTAATTTTAGATAATCAAAATACATTGACTTGCAATCTTTCAAAAATTTTTTTTCTAATAAATAGATTTGCAGACTAAAAAGCACATTAGAATGAAATTAATATCTACCCCAGATTTGAGGATAGCTTTCCAAAGTATCACACTCAAGGGTTTATGTCTATTCTTCTAAGTATGCAATGCATGCATACATACAGAACATTAACATTTCTTCATTCTGAAATCCTGACTTGAAAATTCCAACCCATGAAAACTGAGGCATGTAGGGGTACCTGGGGGTCTCAGACAGTTAAGCATCTGCCTTCAGCTCAGATCATGATCCCAGGGTCCTGGGACTGAGTCCCGTGTTGGGCTCCCTGCTCAGTGGGGAGTTTGTTTATCCCTCGGCTCATGATCTCTCTCTCTCTCAAATAAATAAATAACATCTTAAAAAAAGAAAATTGGGGCATGCAAATGTTCTGAAATATGGGTGATATGTTTTACTGTAAAATACAATTCCTCAAAAAACTAAATAGTAAAGGAGAAATGTTTGCATTTGTACATGCAATGACCTTAAAAGAATCTAAAGGCATTCCGTGATAATACAACAATTTTTACTGTTTTGTTTTTTTAATTAGAGAGAGAGTGAATGAGTGAGTGTGGTAATGAGGCATGAGGGGATGAGGGGAGAGGGCAGAGGGAGAGAGAATCTTCAGCTGAATTCTCACTGAGCACGGAGCCCAGTGCGGGGCTTGATCTCAGCACCCTGAGCCAAAATCAAGAGGCAGACCCTTAACTGACTGGATGCCCCTACTAGTTTCTAAAAATCAGAAAAAAAGGTCAAAAGAGGGGAAAATCAAAGGAAATGGAATGGCCTAATCTAATACCTGACAAGAAGTGAACAGATGGGAAGGAGATGGTCTAAGATAGCTCTTTACTGGGCTCTTCTCTCCATCACTTTCCTCATTAATTCATTAATTAGTGTAACATCATTCAGGTCTGAGCAAGGACAGATGTCTCCTACTCCCCATTCATTGTGCCTTTCCAGGCTGACTTCCTCTGTGTTTCATGTGCCAGAGAGCTTATCGCAGCCCTTGACCCTGTGTCGGAACTTTCTAGGGTCAGTCACTTCTGCAACCCCGAAGTGCTTCCTGACCCAGGAGAGCTGTAGTGGACCTCTGACCAGAGGAGGCTTTTATCACCTCTGCTTGGATGATGACTTGGTCAAGTGGAGGTCATGTGGCAGAATTTCTTTCGGGGGAAATTCAGTCAACCAGTTGCAGGGAGCCCTTGAACCTTGGGGTTTTGTTTAGATTATCTGGACACAAAGACAAGCTTGTGTGTAGAACAAGTCTCTGGAGCCACTGGAGGTAGAGGCTGACACGCCGGCTTAAGTCAAAAGGGGGTAACAGCCAGGAACTCCATAGTGAGAGCTACAGACAGACACACACTCACACACCCTCACATACAGATATGCACACCTACACACACACACACACACACACACACACATCCATTAGTCCTGGCAGACGGGAGAGAGATTAATGAGAAAAATGGCCATATCTGGGCATTCTCTATGAAGAAATGAGAAATGATCTGCTCACATTTCTCCTTATTCCTTCCTCTTTCTTCTGTGTTGGTTCAACATTTTTGCTATTCTCACTTTTGACATCCCCTGCTGCTGGTGGAGCTCAGTCCTTCTCCCTGTGACTGAGCACTGGATGGGGAGACTTGCTGTGATCAATAAAATATGGTGCAGGTGACGGTGGGTGGCTTCTTCTTCTTCTTTTTTATTTTAAAGATTTTATTTGTTTGAGAGAGAGAGAAAAAGCCCTAGAAGGGGGAGGGTCAGAGGGAGAAGCAGACTCCCCGTAGAGCTGGGAGGCTGACTTGGCTCAATCCTGGGACTCCAGGATCATGACCTGAGCCGAAGGCAGTCGCCCAACCAACTGAGCCACCCAGGCGCCCCGGTGGGTGACTTCTGAGACTGGGTGACAGAAAAGGTGCTGTGGCTTCCTCCAAGCCCTATCTTGGATTGCTTGTTGAGTGGGAGTCTGCTGTCATGCTGGGGGGCTTCAAGTGCTAGCATGAAGAGGCCTATGTGGCAAAGAATCGGGACCTCCAGCCAACAACCACAGGAAGCCCTCCTTGATTGTGGAAACTCCAGCCCCAGCTAAGCCTTCAGATGCTGTAGACCCTCAGCCCCATGCAGACGCTGGGCCAGAACCACCCAGATTTGTCCCTCCTGGACTCCTGACACTCAGACACTGTATGGGATCCCTTCTCCTCCCTCTCCTTTCTCTTTGTCTCTGGACTCATTTTTCTTCCCTCCACAACAATTTTTTCGTAGTTAACCCTGTCATTATAACTTAGATCCACTTGCCCTCTTCTCCTCTTCATAGAAGTGTACTGTGAGAGAACAGAAGATCTGGGAAGGAGGATCTGACTAAACACTGCAACTAAATAAAAAATGCATTTTAATTTAGATTTTAAGTGATGAATTTTCTTTTACTACCTGTGCTGCTGAAGGAAGAATGCTGAGTAACTTTTAAAATGTATCCATCTTCATATTTGCAATTTATTAAATGGCCACTTTCTGGAATGTGGAATAATAGTGTTTTATTTTACCACAAACTTGGTGCTTCAAGCAACATGTACTTATTATCTTACAATTCTGCGAGTCTGAAGTATAACATAGATCAGCAGGGTGGTGCTCCTGGAGGCTCTAAGAGAACTTCCTTGTCTTTTTTAACTTTTTTTTTTTTTTAAGATTTTATTTATTGATTTGAGAGAGACAGTACAAGCAGGAGTGGGGGGAAGGGGCAGAGGAAGAGTGGGGGGAGGGGCAGAGGGAGAGTGGGGAAGAGGGGAAGGGGAGAGAGAGAGAGTAGGAGGAGAGGCAGAGGGAGAGGGAGAGGCAGATTCCCTACTGAGCAGGAAGCCCAGACATGGGGCTTGATCCCAGAACCCTGAGATCATGACCTAAGCTGAAGGCAGACCACTGTCCTTTTTGATTTCCTTAAAAAAAAAAAAAAAAAAAAAGATTTATTTATTTATTTATTTGACAGAGAGAGAGAGAGAGATCACAAGCAGGCAGAGAGAGAAAGAGAAGCAGGCTCCCCACTGAGCAGAGAGCCTGATGCGGGGCTTGATCCCAGGACCCTGAGATCATGACCTGAGCTGAAGGCAGATGCTTTAAACCACTGAGCCACCCAGGCACCCCTCATTTTTTGACTTCTAAAGGCTTGTCCATGCTCCTTGTCTTGAGGACCATCTCACTCTCACCTCAGCATCCATTATCATTATTCCCTTCCTGGACTCTGATGCCCTGGCCTCCCTGCTCTAAGGATACTTGTGATCTCACTGAGCCCACCTGGGTAATCCGGGATAATCTCTCCATCTCAAGATCCTTAACTTAATCCCATCTGCAAAGCCCCTTTTACTATCTAAGATAGCATTCACAGACTCTGAGAATTAAGACACAGACACCCTTAGGGAGCCAATATTCAATACCGCACAACCTGTTAAAAATACTGCTATGCTTCAAATAGAATTAAACATATTATAGCTTCATGGTCAGTCATTCCCCTACATCTCCAGATTCATCTTGAATCACTCATTCATTTATTTACCCCATGCATAGGAATGACCTAGGTCCCAGGCTCTGTTTGATGCTGTGGTTACATTACTGAATAAAACAAAAAGTTCCTACCCTCAGGGTCCTTCCATTGTTGTCGTAGTCCTTCTACTGTAGCCAACATGGCCATATTTCTTCTCCTTGAACATACAAACTCATCTGTAGCTCAGATCTCTTAGACTTACTGCCCTCTTAGCCTGGAACATTCTTTTCCAGACCTTTCCAAAGCTAATCGTTATTTCTGCTCACATGTACCTTACATGTGCAAAACTCAGAGAAGTTTTCTGGATCATTCTAAACTACTTCCCTAGACACTTGCTATCAGATCTCCTATTTTAATTTTCCTATTGTCCATGATATTTTATTATTTGATCTTCTGCCCTTTGTTCACTGTTCTTCCCCACAAAAAGGTCCCAGCCAAGACATGAAAGCAAGGCGTCTGAGTGTTCATAACATACAGAGCACATATACCACACAGAATATGGTCTGACCAAACAGGTGCTAAATAAATACAAGACTCAATAACTAGATGATCGACCCTTATAATATGACACGTGCTCCAAGCATTGTACACTCCTTAAGTACTAGTGCGGCAAAATGAACTCATGAGTTGAAGAAAGAAAGTAGCAGACGTTACAAGTAATAAATCCAAATGAGAATACGAAATGTTACCTCAATGAGATTATAACCCTTGACTCTACGGAAATTCTACTTTTAGCTAGTAGAGAAAATTTATATCACCAGAAAACATTAGTCAATTTAGCATTAGAAGGCTTATCTCTAATGTTTCATCTGGGCAATTATCTTCTATGAACTTCCTGATAATTCTAAATTAGCCAAGGTAGTACTAAAATTCCAATTTGTGAAAAAATGGAATAAACTCAGTTGACAGTGGTATTTATTATCCATGAAAACTACTTCATTTATTCTCATTTGAAAGTAACATAAAGAAGGTTTAGTATTTTGGCTGATGGTCACTAGGAAATTTCAATTTACCCCATGAAAATATGCTAATTTCTTTGAGATTAAAATCTCCAATAAAATTGTTTTATAGCCTCTTTCCTTTAATTATATGTATTCAATAGCTTTCCCTTACAGTATAAAATTATTACTGCTCCAAATATAATTTTGACAGTAGGTTCAGTTGGGAAGACATTTAAATAACTAATTATGTATACTAAATATATTTAAAATACAGTTTATTTTTATTTCAGGCACAGGGTGGCTCTTTTCCTTGAGGTTATCCATATTCATGAGCAGTAATTGGTTTATTAAAATTTCTTTAATAAAATCTTAATTACTTTCATTGGATCCCTTACTTTATTTTAATCGAAGGTAATTGTGGGTTTTTTCTTTCTTCCTAAAAGAGGTACAGGATATCCTTAAAAAAACTCAGTTTGACAAAAAATGTATTTTAATAATCTTAAATCTTAAATCATGATAAAAGCAAACATTGCCTGTGGCTATGCAAGTCTTTCCTGTGACCCCCTCATTTGCTTTTAATTTTTAGACCTAAAACATAGTCCCTAAACATGGGTAAGTCTCAAACCAAAGACAAGTTGTACTGAATTCTTTTTAAATAAATGCTTTAAACATTTTTAATTCATCAGCTCATTAAAAATTAACTTCATGTACTTGTGAATATTTATTTTCAAATGAATCTGTCATTCATCTCTTTCTGAGAGTGAAAATTTATGCACCTGAAAAGAATGGGGGCAAATGAGTTATGGACTTCCTCTATCACCACCTGTTCACACTTGGAGTCCTGGGTGTGTGGAGGGTGGCTGATTGAAATCTGGAGGCCCGTGACACCGTGTCTACACTTTTTCTATGCTGTGTGGATGAGTGTGTGCATGTGTGCACACATATGTGTGTGCATGTGTGTGTGTGTGTGTGTGTGTGCATGTGTGCATGCAGGTACCTATGTGTGTGCATCTGAGTCTTTGGGGGCATCACAGAAACACTTACAACTATCCCTATCTTGCCCCTCAGGGTGTGGTTCTGAATTAGGACTGTCTCGAAAGTTCTCCCAGATGGTATCTGGGGTAGCCTCAACAAGATTTGCATACCACCCTCATTTAATACTTTTAAAAATAAAGCCACTGACCTTAGGTCAATGATAAACTTTACCAAAATGTTGCTATAACAACAGGTAGTTCAAAGTAAAAAAAGCAACTAATGGAACTACATCACACTAAAAAGCTTCTGCACAGCAAAAAAAGAAAAGGAAAAAAAAAAGCCACTAAGGAGTGGGTGAAAATATCTGCAGACCATATATCAAGCTGGGGGTATAGCCAAAGTATGTAAGGAACCCCTACAACTCAGTAACAAAAAATAATTTGAATAAATATGGGCAGAGGAACAAAATAGATATTTTTCTAAAGAAGACACCCAAATGGCCAACAGGTACATGAAAAGATACTTGGCATTACTCTTCAAATCAAAATCACAGCGTGATCTCTCCTCACACCTGTTAGAATGGCTAGTATCAAAAAGACAAGAGGTAAGGGTTGGTGAATATATGGAGAAGAAGGAACCCTTATTCACGGCTGGGGGGAATGTAAATTGGTGGGGTCATTATGGAAGACAGTATGGAGGGTCCTCAAAAAGTTAAAAATAGAAATACCATAGTATCCAGCAATCCCATTTTTGGATACATATCCAAAAGAAATGAAAACGGGATATAGAAAAGATTCTACACTTATCTTTTTTTTTATTTTTTAAAAGATTTTACTTATTTATTTGACAGAGAGGGAGAGAGGTCACAAGTAGGCAGAGAGGCAGGCAGAGGTGGTGGGGAAGCAGGCTCTCTCATGAGCAGAGAGCCCGATGCGGGGCTCCATCCCAGGACCCTGAGATCATGACCTGAGCTGAAGGCAGAGGCTTAACCCACTGAGCCACTCAGGCGCCCCTACATTTCTCTCTTTATTGCAGCACTGCTCACAACAGCCACGATATCAAAACAACCCTAGCCTGTCAGTGAATGAATGGATAAAGAAGATGGGGCATGTATATATGGAATATTACATGGCCACAGGAAAGAAGGTGACCCTGCCATTTGTGACAACATGGATGCACTTTGAGAACATTAGGTGAAATGAGATAAGCCAGAAAAAGACAAATATACTATGATATCACATGTAGAATCTAAAAAGCACACTTACAAAAACAGAGTAGGATGGTAATCATCAGAAGCTGGGAGGTGGGAGAATTAAGATATTGTTTAAGGGTATAAAAATGCAACAAGCAAATAAATAAGTTCTGGGGATCTGATACACAGCTTCGTGATTATACACAACAATACTGTATTATAAACTTTAAAGTTGCTAAGAGATTAGCTCTTTTT
>RCUC01157474.1:0-109526 GCA_003697995.1 Taxidea taxus jeffersonii
AAAAAAAAAAAGTTTTGCTTGGAAAAGTGGGTGACCATGTGCAGAGAACAAAATTGGACTCCTCTCTTATACCACTACAAAATTTAACTTGAAGTGGATTAAATATTTAAGTGTAAAACCTGAAATGTATAGAATTCCTCGAAGAAAACATGCAAAAAAAGCTCCTTGACATAGGTTTTAGCAATGGTTCTTTTCGATATAAAAAGCATAAGCAATAAAGGCAAAAATAAAGAAGTGAGACTACATCAAACTAAGAAGCACAGCAAAGGAAACCATCAACAAAATGAAAGAGCACCCTCCAGAATGGGAGAAAATATTTGCAAGCCATATATCTCATAAGGGTTTAGCATCCAAAATATATAAAGAGCCTATACAATTCAAGGCCAAAAACAAACAATCTCATTAAAAAATAAGCAGAGGAACTGAATAGATGTTTTCTGAAGTACATATAATGAAATGCAAATCAAAAGCACAATGACTTATCATCTCACGTCTATGAGAATGGCTGTCATCAAAAATGGCAAGAGACAAGTGTTGGTGAAGATGCAGAGAAAAGGGAAGCCTATGTACTGTTGATGGGAATGTAAATTGGTGCAGCCACCATGAAAAACAGTATAGAGGTTCCTCAAAAACTTAAAAATAGAGCTGCCATATGATCCAGCAATCCCACCTCTGTGTATACATCCAAAGGAAATGAAAACAGGCAATAATTGCATCCCCATGTTTACTGAAGCATTGGTCACAATAGCTAAGATATGGAAACAACCTAAATGTCCATAAATGGAAGAATGGGTAAAGAAAACATAGTAATATACTTACACAATGGAATATTACATTACCAAGAAAAGGGAAATCCTGCCATTTGCAACAACTTGGAATGGAACTGGAGAACATTATACTATGTGAAATAAGCCAGGCGGAGAAAGACATACTGCATGGTATGACTGATATGTGGAATCTAAAAGAGCCAAATTTGTATAAACAGAGTATAATGATGCTTTCCACCACCTGGGGAGTCGGTAGAGGAAGTGGGAGATGTTCGTCATTGAGTACAAACTTCCAGTTAGAAGATGAGTAAGTTCTAGAGAGCTAATGCACAGCATTGTGATTACAGATAATAATTCTGTACTACACACTTAAAAGTTGCTAAGAGAATAGATCTTGAGTGTTTTCACCACAAGAAAAGAAACGATAATTATGTGACACGATAAAGGTGTGAGCTGACACTACCATGATACTCATATTGCCATATCTAAGTGTACCAAATCAACGTGACATACACCTGTAAGTTACAGGATGCTCTATCTATCGTATCTCAGTAAAATTGGGAAGAAAAAGTTTTGCTTTTATAACTAGTAAAATGACTATTAAAATGTATCATTAAAACAAAATTTAAAAAAAAATAGAATTCTTCTGGAGCACTCAATCCTTGGGGATCCTTGAATTCCAACTGGGAAAGGCTGCATTAGACTCACTCGACAATGTTACCTCAGACTCCCTCATTTTTGTGTCTATAACACGCAGCCCAGTGTCAGGACAGAGAAAGGGTTAATGTGTATTTGTAGAATAGATGCTTCTCCTTGTAACACCCAGTTCAATTCTCTTTCTAGTGCATCATGCTGAAGTTAGTAACCAGTGGATGGTGACTCTCTTGACTCATGACCTGGATGACAGAGGTAATATGTGGGCACTGTACCAGCCTAAATGATTTCTTGGTACAGATCCATAGAAGACACTAAGAAAAAGGAGAGAAAAAAAGGCTCTAGCATATTTTTAACAGATTGGAGGAAAAGTTGAGTGTCTTCAACGAGTATAAATACCACCTCTCAGCATACACGCACTCCCATTCCATCTCCACTAATTCTGGAGTTTAAGTTGTCAGAAGGAGGCATGTTCTCCTCCCCCGGTACAGTCACTACCCAGGATGGAACCCCTGTCTCAAGACGAGGGAATAGATGCTATGTGTCAGATATTGTATATGGATTGGTTCTAACATTGACTATATCTCCACTTACAGAGAAAGAAAAGTTTACAAAGCTAGATGTGAGTAATTTGCCCAGGCTCCTTAGCTAGAATATAAGAAAGGAGGACTTTGAACCCAAGTCTAAGAGCAGAGAGGATGACAGAATTGTCCCACTGAACCAGGTTGCCTCACACTGCAAAGCAGCCTCCTTTTAAGTCCGCTCAGACTGCAGCTCTTTGGGGGAACTGTCACATGACTACAATCCCTACCAAGATTTAGTCCTTGAAGATGCTCATATGCACTTCCCTTTCATCCCTTCCAGGTCAATAGTGAAAGGATAGCATAGAAGAGAACGACTATCTCTAATCTTAAAGCATCAGCAAACCAGAAACTCACTCCCCTGGCCCTCCTCATGTAATTCTTGTGGTGGGTGAAGTTAAACTCAGTAGCTTGCCTCATGAGAGGGCAGACTTTGGCTGTTCTGGAACTATTTAAAGGTTGCTTTCTGGTTTCTGTGGTGAAGTACCTTGAAGTCCTGCTTTCAAGTAGAAGTGAGTAGGAGTTGAATTGGCACCAAAAATCAAGAGAGGTTATAATAGGTCTCCAGATCCACCTCTGTCAGGTAGAAAGAAAAGCTTTGAGTCTTACCCTGAATTTTCTTCTGACCCTCAGTTTCCAAAATTTGCCATCATTCACCCTGTACCAATCCCCAGGAAAACTTCCAACACTCTAAAAAATGGACAGGATGAATCAAAAGTGGGGGTGGGGTGAGCAGATTCCCTACTCAGTAATTTTAACATCTCTGCTCCTCTTGAGGCTACCTTTCTGTTTCTCAACACAGACTGATAGGGATTGAGGTCCCAGTGTGGGCAGAATCATTAGAAGTTACAAGTCATTTAAGTACACTGACCAGAGAAAATTGATATTAAAAAATAGAATTTTTCCAAAGTGAAAGTTTAAATTTTTAAAAAATAAGCTTATAAAGAAAACAAGCCATGTTGTTTGCCCTATTATTTTTAAAAGGAAGATGAAGTAATAATCTGGACTCAAAACCATTCCAGCAGACATAATATTTTCACTCGTTCTATTGTTTGATCTGCAGTACAGCAAAGAAGCACTTCACCAGCACACTCTGCTCAGTCTTATTTTCCTAACACTTCCTTCTAATGGATTTCTGCACAACAAAGTTATTGAGATATTTTAACACTGGCTGTGTGGTGAGATGGAGAGACCCTTAAGGAAAAGACAATGGCCAGAAAGTGAATAGATTTAGGCTGGGAGCAGGCAAAGGTAAAACAAAACAAAAAAACTAAGAAGAGATTCAGAAGCCCCAGGTCTGGAGTAGCCCATTAAAAGCCAACCCAGGAGGCCAGAACTCAGTGAGGGAGGCTGGGAACAATCACAGTCACAGTGTGGCCTTGTCTTTCCCACCTGCCAGGCTTTCTGTGCACCTAGGTTCCTTAAACACACCATGTTTCATCTCATGATAACCTATGAATAGGTACTATTATTATTCCTATTTCATATATCAGGAAACTGAGGCCTGGAAGCAATGTATGCTTGCTTGTCCTCAAACAGTTAAGTAGAAAGGAAGAACTTACACCCTGGTTTATCTGAACAATTATTTATATGCTCAGTTGATAACCCTAATATAACAGAAAATCCATCAGACCCTCAGGTTCAGGGATGAGTCCATAAATACTTTGACATTGTACAAGAATATTATGTGTACATTTGGGGGTGGGGGAAGTGTCTAAAGGATGCACAGTGTGTTCAGAGGCTGGTTCCCACATCTTTTGCTGGGCCCTATGATCTTACAATGGCAGTTCATGCCTCCAAATATCCATTTTAGATTTCTAAGATCTCTTCCATCTTTAAAATACAATGGTTCTGTTATCTTAAGTGTCCTAAGGAATAGCCAAAAAGTATAGCAAACTGTCCTTCTGCCTTTCATGACCTCTCCCCACTTTACCTGCGCCCCTCAACTTTGCACTCCCACCCCCTATTAGATCACCTGTTTGTATCACTCCCACAACCAGACAAAATATATCCCATTGCCATGTGCATTCTTCATAGCCTTTCCAAACTCTGGTTATATGATGCATGGAGTATGAGTCAGGCTAGGGGGGAAGGGGGCCTCTTTTTAAAGTTTATGTGTAACTGTGAGAGCATTCAAGCATGTGCTGGCATGCCAGCCCAGCTTTAAAAAAAAGAAAATGTTAACAACAATGTTTTCCTGCTCAAAAGTGGTTCAGGGATGTCAGAACCTGAGAGTGGTCTGTGTAATGGGGAAGGGGGTGCATCTCAGGGGTCTTTGGGGGGGTACCATAGCCCACAATGAGTTCTCCACCTTAAATTTCTGCTATCAAAAGGTTCTCTAGCTTCATTCCCCTCCGAAGTCAAAAGCTCCAGTTTAAATTCCTTACTTGGAAGGTCATTCATTCTCTCATAGCCAAAAAGCCTGTTTGCTTTTGTCTTCCCACTTGCTTTCAAATGAAAATATCAGACCACAGACCATCTTGCTTTCCCAATGCAAAAATTAATTACATCGTGTCCAGAAGTGGAGGATGTTGGAAGTTATTAATGTATTCGTTAAGAACACTATGCATTCCAATACCTTTCACACGAATGCACAGATGCCTGTTTTCAGCCTGACTTGATCAGTAGTTCTGGATATGGGTGGGGGAGTGGTTTCAAAAACCACAGTCATGTATCGTCCACTTTAGTCCTTACTTTGCTCATTCAAAAGCACGTTGTCAAGTACATTTTTATTGTCATAGACTGTCTTTATTTATTTTCAGTGTTTGTCGACATCTCCTAGAAGCTTTTAGAATAGGACTTTTTAACCTGCCAATTTCAACCATTTAAGTCTATCAACCATTATTTCTACTGCCCTAGGATTCTAATAGACCTTGAAATTAACACTGTGCTTCTATGTGTCATGTGTGCATGCTTGCTGGCAGTGGCACACCAAATACATCAGCTGGACGACAGACTCCAAGTCATATGTGGCCTGGGTACCCACCCCTGCCATGCTGGGCAGGGCTCCAGCCCCAGGCCTGGGTGGGGGGGGTGTCACATGTGTCTGCTAACTGTTGCCCTGGAAGGAAGAAATAAAGGCCCAATTGTTTGGGGGCAGGGCTCTGCAGATGTAGGGCAACAGTGAGAGCTGAAGCACTTTTAGGTAATTTTTCAGAAGTAGATTTAGAGAATATTTTTTCACCAGTTAAGGCAGAGTCTGGACACATAATCTCCCCACATTTAGGGTGAGGCAGGAAATAACTAGGCATATGAACCCATTATTATCCAAGATTCTCTGTGTGTCTACTTAGAGCCTATCCAGACACGGGGGGCACATTTGGGGTCCAAGTCTTTGGGGAGGGAGTGACAGGTTGATTCCCTAGCAGAAAATAAAAACAGAAATATCAGAACACAGTGTGACAGACTGAAAATTTTGAGACATGGTCCTTCCCCACAGAAGTTCCCAGAAGCCCTGCCTTGGGCCCATTAGGGAGGTGTACTCCCTACAGGAATGGAGGAGAGTAGGATGGAATGTTATGAAGTATCGCAGGAGTCAGTGTAGTTAGAGGAACTGGACTGTGGTGATAACAGGGCAGGGGCTGGCTTTGGGAGCAAATGGACCTGGTTTGAGTTTGAGATCTACACTTTGAAATTGACCTCTAGCAGAGGATTTAACTACCCACGCAAGGTCTGCCATACTTCCTTCTTCCACAACCCATTAGGTGGCCCCCTACACCTGTTTTCTTAGTGGTCCAGGCTTGAATTCCTTCTTAAATTCTCCTAACACTCAATGTGTATGTGTTATTACCGATGGCCATCTCTGTTTGCCTCATGCCACATTTCTATGTAAACAAACAATCAGTCTGTTTCATTAGATTCCAAGCATGACGGGGACAGGAATAATGGGTGGTTCAGTCAGTTAAGCATCTGCCTTCAGCTCAAGTCATGATTCCAGGGTCCTGGGATCAAGCCCCACATTGGGCTCCCTGCTCAGTGGGAGGTCTGCTTCTCCCTTTTCATCTCCCTCTGTGTGTCTGTGCTTGTGCATGCACTCTCTCTCTCTCTCTCTTTCTCTCAAATAAATAAATAAATCTTTTAAAAAATAGTGTTAAACAAACAGATGTTCTCTAAATATTTCTATTTTTTTCTTTAAAATGGAGATGAGAATGGAACTTGCTTCAAGTGTTACATGCATGCGAAGACCTTGGAATAATGCCTGGAACATAGCAAACACTCAATAAACTTTAGCATACATTAGTATTCAGAACATCAGTTCATTTCCTCAGAGCCTGTCCTCAAATTAAGGAGTTAGGTGAATCACCTGAACTGTATGCAAATTGTGTGTGTACATTTTTCTGGGAAGAAGATCCTTGATATTCCTCAGACTCTCAAATGGGGACTATTACTCCAGCCTCCAAAAGAAATTTAGAGTGATTGCCATAGAGACTGATAGCAAATATTAGGCTATATTCTTTACCTAAGAGTCTAGGGACACTTTCTAATACTAATCTCTAATACTCACTCAGACTGAGCTTGCTTTCATGCTCAATTAAATCTCAGAGCTCTGAACTAAGAACCAGGACACATGGGCTCTCATCTGAGTCCTTTCGCATTGTTAGCTCTGTGATCTTGATTAATTCACTCACCTTCTTATTTTGTAAATATTTTTGCCTTCCATCACACAGAGGTAATGCAAGTAGGAGAAACTTTAAAAGAAAAAAAAAAATAAAGATAAGAAAATATAGAGCTACATGAAAAATACAGGGTCTGCAAGTCAGAAGATCTCTTACTCAGAACATCCTGTTTCCTAATCTGTAAAATAAGTGAGTTAAATTAGATGACATTTAAGATTTCTTCTAACTGCTCTCTGTAATCCAAAGATTTGAAATATAAATAGTCTCTGTTCTGGGGATTTGTTTCCTATTTGAGTTTTCACTGTACTAATTTACACTCTTGCCCACATCAAGGACACTATTTTTATTGACCCATTTGCAAAACTGGGGTAGGGGTGGGAAAGTAAGAGGCTTGTTCTGCTCTTTGCTGATTTCAATTTCATATATTTAACAGTGTGTTGGGCTTCTTGGACTTGAGCTAAGTAAGGATAGTAAGAGGAACCCAAGAGTTGATGAAGCCAAAAGCACTAAAATTCCAGCTCAAAATATCTACCCATAAGGCCCAGCAGACTACCAATGGCAGATGAGCTGAACCCCTCGTTGGCATGGAAAATTCTGTGTCCTCCTTCCCCACCCCCTTCGAATCTATCTGTTTTACACACTGAGGTATGAATGTCTTTTACTACAGAGGAGATCCATCTCAGGAAATGTGAGTTTGGGAAGAGGAGAAGGAAAAAGAGCCAAGTGGAGGGTATTAACTTTCAATAATAAGACACCTGAAAAATTTTCAGGAAAAAAATTTCATATCCACAGAATATGACCCTGCAGGTGCACTGGAAAGGAAGGGAAGGGAAATGGGGCAAGAGCTCTGCAGCCAGGACTAGGTTTCTGGAAAACCACCTGGATCAATCAACCGTGGAGAGCCCATCAAGGCCAGTCTCAAAGGAGAAAATATAAGCTTCACTCTGGCTAGCCAGAGTTGTCCAGAGAGAATCCAGACTAATGAATCGAGTTACCTCCAGATCACTCTCTGGAGCTCTGCTCATTGTCTGTTCAACCAGCTCCTTCTTCAAAGCCCATTATTTGGAAGCACGTAGATAAACTTAATATCGTGTCAGGTAATGACACACCCAAACTTCTCAACCATGAAGACAATTTTCTATATTCTGCTCTGATATGATTCTGATACCATTTCTTTGCTGACGGCCCAATTTCTCAGTGAGGAAGATTCTACTCTGGAAGATAGTTGAGCCTCGAGTGCAATGAAATAACATTGCCTATAACTCACACAGTCTCACTGACCTGATTTCTATAAATAGATAAATTCGTCAAGAAAAAACAGAATTGAATCTAAAAGTGAACTCAGGAAATTATTCGTTTCAGACTTTTGCCTCAGGTCAAATTAAAATTTCAATCACCCTAAAACCATGTCTGTATTTTTTAATAGAGATTCAGATTAAATAAGCTTCCTTGATAACTTCTAATATATGATCAATTCTTCTGTCACAAGAGTTCTTTTTTTATGAATGCAGCAGAATAGATGAGAACTGGATAAATCTTCTAGATAGTAGCA
The DNA here is from genome assembly GCA_003697995.1 of Taxidea taxus jeffersonii. Classification (NCBI taxonomy): domain Eukaryota; kingdom Metazoa; phylum Chordata; class Mammalia; order Carnivora; family Mustelidae; genus Taxidea; species Taxidea taxus. The sequence continues at coordinate 8,171 of RCUC01157474.1, forward strand.
GATGTCATTTTACAAATGACAACACAGAGGATTAGAAAAAAAATGGATGATTTTCCTGAGGCACACATTCATTCATTCATCCATTTATTCATCATTCAACATTCACTTGGAAAATATTTATGGAATGCCTACTCAATCTAATCACAGTTCTAGGTGCTGAGATGCAGCAGTATATTAATTTGCTATGGCTACTATAACAAAATACAACAAATCAGGTAGCCTAAACAATAAAAATGTGGTGTCTCAGAGTTCTGGAGGCCAGAAGTCCAAGACCAAGGTGTCAGCAGGGTTGGTTCCTTCTGAGAGCTGCGTGGGAGAAGCTGTTCCATGCCTTTCTTGTAGCTTCTGGTGGATTGCTGGCAATCTCTGGCATTCCTTGGTTTGTAGAAGCATCACCTGGACCTCTGCCTTCATTTTCACATGACATTCCCCCTGTGTGCTCGTCTCTGTGTCCAAATTTCCCCTTTAATAAGGGGACCCATGATGCTGGATTAAGGCTCACCTTCAGTGTGACCTTACCTTAATTAATTACGTCTGCAACAACCCCTCTTCCAACAAGACCACAGTCTGAGGTACCGGCGGTTAGAACCTCAAAACATAAATTTTGAGGAGATGAAATCCAATCCATATCAAACAAGAACAAAATAAAGTCTCTGCAACCAGGGAGCTAACGTTCAAATGACAGGAGACATTGTGTGGTGTGTGTGTGTTGGGTGGGGGGTGGGGTGTATTATCAGGCAATTAAAAATGCTAAAAAGTCATAGAGCAGGGTAGGGGTACAGGTCAGTGATGGAGTTTAAGGGGTGCTACTTCAGATAGACATCTCTCTGGGGAAGTGCCTTTTGAGCAGACCTAACCAAAGTGAGAGTCTGAGTCAGGGGGAAATCCAGGAGGAATCACATTCCAAGCAAGGACTTTGGTGAGTACACACGGACTTCTAGCTGTTGCCTCTCATGCACAATGACCCAGGGAGTGTTAATTACGTCAGGAATGATGTACTTATTTCCTCGTACTTATTTCACCACTCGCCCTTAGTCCTTTCCTCTACCTTTTGGAGATTCATCTCAATAAATAGTTATTGAGTATCTATTATACTCCAGGCCTCCCTTGGAGCCAGGCGGAAATCATACAGGGAATCTTCCTCACGCTCCTAGAGTACGTTTAGGAACAATCACAATATTAGATTGGATGACCCATAAGTCATTATAATTTTTACATGGCTCTAAGAGCAAGAAAGACTGAAGCCCCCGAGGGAACTCTTCCTGTGATACAGCATTAAAACTTCACCACAAGGCTCGTTTCCCTGGGAGCAGATCACTTGTTAGAACTGTCCTTTATGGGAGCCAAACTCTGACTTTCTGACACTTACACCTGTTAAACCTAGACCAACCCAGAAGAAATATTATTCTTCCTCTTCTACATGATCATATTCAAAAGTCTCCCACAAATCAGAATTTCTATTCATTTCCTCACCCTCTTCCAACAGCACATGTAACCCACAGTCTCACAGTAGTTACCTGCCTCTAGGTACTCTCTATTTAGCCCAAGTTTCTGATGAATATTGAATCAAGGAAATACAGGCTCCATGTATGTTTTGAAAGGGTCCGTGTTCAGTGGGAGTACTGCCTGGCGTGATATAGACATGCTTCCATTCATCCAGGCCAGGATTAAATTAGCATTGTGAGTAATCATGAGGAATTGTTGGCTTACCTCGAACTTTCAACCTAAAACATTTTTTACTGCAACACTAGAATTTACATTCATCACCTTCATATTTCATCCCAATGGTTTTGATCTGGCATTTGCATGTCTTGATATTATTTCTAATCATGACTCCATATCTGTTGCAGTGTGACAGAAAACAGAAGTCTCCAGATTATTCACCTAAGACTCTGATTGAGTCATTTGATTTCCCTGAACCTCAATTCTGCTCACTGTAAGGAAAAATGGGGCGTAGGCATGGGGAGAGGGGTGTAGTAACTAGTAATAAGTCTTCTTAAAGCATGAGAATCAAGTGTGACAAGCTAGAGGAAAGTGTTCCTCAAAATGGGACACATTATGCAAATGTTAGTTAATAGTGGTGATAAGACTGGTGTCTCTCCTCGGTTTTGAATCATTGATTCAAAAGTTAAGCAGATCAAGGCCAAAATATTAATCCATATGCTCTAGGTTTGTTTTCAACCTGTTGTGAGTCTGCTTAAAGGTATTACGACCCAACCTGTGTAGCCTTAGCTTCCCTTTGCCTCCAGATCTCATGAGCCCACTGTGTGTCAACTACAATATGATGTAATTGTTACTGTCAACAGCTTTGAATCAGATAAATCTGGCTTCAGTTCCAGCTCAGTCACTCACTAGTAATGTGACTTTGAGTCAATGACTTGCTCTTACGGATCCTCTGTTTCTTATCTGTAACAAGAGAGATAAACTACCTACCTACCTGCTAGAATTCTTGTGGGGGTAAATGAAATAAGGCAAATAGGACCTGGCATATAGGAAGTGTTCAACAAGTCATTCTATTTTTATGTTACTGTGAAATTTTAATTTTCCTAGCCAATCCCCTGATCCTTTTAAAGTGGCTCTATCCCAAAAGCAAGAAAATAAATTAAGCCAGCATAACATGACGTTCCTTATAAACCCATGTTCACTCCTAGTAACCACCACATTCCTTAGTTAATACTCACAAACCATTAGCTTAAGAATCCATTCTTGCTTTGTTCTGGGATGGCCTCTGAGAAAAGCTGACCTGTTGTTTATGGATTGCAGAATCTCTCCCTCTTTTTGAAAAATGGATTGAGATTTGCCTTATTCATTCATCTGTTGGTCTCTGCAGTATCTCAGTAACTCCTGCGATGAGTCCTCAGTTCCTATTCACTCATTCAAAAAGGGTATTTTGAGCATCTACTCTTGGCCCAGTACACCCCAGCCTTCTGAGTGGCCCGGCATCGCTTGCGCCCGGTGACATCAGCTAAAACTCATTTAACGTGACCAGGCTTTAGCTGGCTTCCACTCATTTGCATAGAGTGGCAGGCCACTGCCTCCCCACATTGTTTGTGAATGTGGCTAAGTCATTTAACGCTGAGTCACAGTTTCCTCCTGGGTAAAGTAGGATAATAACAACTGTGACTACCTCACAGGGTGAAGATACAATGAGACAAGGTGTAAAAGAAAAGAAAAAGTCCCCAAAAAACAAAGATTCTAAAAAAATAATTCAAGGTAGCTATTTGTTCTTACCCATCTAGCCTTCAGACCGCTTTCCTTGCCGCAGAATTTGAAAGCAAGCTACAAATTGAATAGTTTTATTATCTGTTATCATTACACCATCTGCCACGGCAGCCTGGTGCTCACTTCCTTGTTCTTCTATTTTCAAACACAGATGAAAATGTCCTTTTGTGGTCTTTAACATTTTCAACAAGCCCCAAGTTTATTATTTATTTGTTATGTATAAACCTTTGATAGTCTATATTAAGATGCTAGTAGGATCAGATACAGCAAAACTAGGAAAAGATGCAGAGCTCAAGAATGAAAATGAAGAGATGGATGGGTAAGAACACTTTGGCTAAATATAATCTGTGCAATGGAACATATACTTAGCTTTATTTTTTGGAAACTGCTAAGATCCTGGACCGGAAGGCAACACAGGAGGAGATACACTGCACTCTCTGGTTAATTACAGGAAGTGTAACAATGGACACACTTTGTCATGGTGCTAAACTCTAAGAGGGATCCCTGATAGAGTTTCCCATAAAGGACACAAAACAGTCTAACAAAAAGTGTCTCCAACAGCAATGTCATGAGAGAGGAAATATGTTCTCCAAGCGGTCACTGTTCTATATGATCCTTAATAAAAGATAAAGTTGTGGTATCATGCTGTCATTCTGGGACGGTCCTTGTGGAGGATGGAAGGTAACATTGTACACCTGTGAATAAATGTTCTTATAACCTGGCTTCATGCAAAGCTGAACATTTTAAACCAAGAGTCATGAATTAATGACTGTGACCAGTAGGTGATTTCCCTTATCTGTGTTTAAGCCAGCACTTGACAAGTGGGGAGGCTGCTGATATATCGAGGCAGAGGCTAGACTGGAAATCAAGAATATGGTTTTTCTGTCTTACTGACGCAATAAAGAGCTCCATGCTTTAAGTAACTAGCATGCCAGTGGCAATGATCGATCACAAAATATAAGGTCTTCTCACCTAACTGGTGGGTTTTCCCATCATCTTCAGGGAGGTAAACTATCAAACCAACATTGCTCTTGGAAAGTAGTTTGGAATGTGGTGAGGACCTCAAAAAAGGACTTAAAACCAGGTAGTTCTACATCACAGAGTAAGGGCCAGCAAACTATCTTTTCTGGGCCAGATACCCCTCTACCTATTTTTATAAATAAGATTCTAATGGGATGCAGCCATGCCCATTGGCTTATGGATTTTCTATAGCTGTTTTTTTTCACCACAGTGTCAGAGCTGAAGAGTCACAACAGAGAACACATGGTCCATAAAGCCTAACATATTTATTATCTAGCCATTGCAGAAAAAGTTGGCCAAACCTGCCAGAGAGCAGAGAGCGAGAATTCAGGTTTAAAGTGGCTTGACAGCTATGGTTATGAACCCACCATCAATTTTCACTACAAAATGGTATAATACAGTCCTTGTAAATGCTTTTATTTTAAGCATTGCAACATCATAAAGGGCTCCCTGTGATGAATTAGCTCACAATTCACACCAAAACAGTAACTGAATTAGTATTTAAGTAGTGAGTTCAGTGGGGGTAAAAACAGACATGTGCCTTTTCTTTTTCACTCGAATTTTAATAATTTAATGGCACTTTTCTATAAACAATGTATTTCCCCCTGTTCTAGGGACAAAATGAGTAAACATTGTCTTCTAAGCAGACACTGCTTAGATGGCGGCAGATCAAGCTTGCCCTAATTAGTACCGAGAAGGAAGGGCTAAGGATGAACTTTGCTAAAACTGAAATCATTGCCTTTGGTGGATCTGACTTACAGCAATCCTGCACAGCTAGTATGTTCGTGGTTTCTGCAAGTATAAGTTCTATAGCGAGTTTATATCAGATAATATATCAGAAAGTTACGTTCCTCAGAGACACAAACTCCCTTGATGCTTTACTGATTGATTTTCAATTCAGATGAAAATAATTGTTGAGATGCTCAATGTCAAGATCTTTGGGGCCTTGATCTGCCATAGGCAGTGCCTTGAGAGATTCAAACCACATCCTAGGGGACGTCGGGGGGAACCTTGACTTAGAGCCCTTTTTTCCATTAATGACAAGAAAGCTCAGGGATGACTGCATAGGCCAACCCTGGTGAGGGCAAGGGACCTTACCGATGGCAGCCAGCCTGTCCCACTCCTGGCTTCCTTTAGTTTTCTGAGTCTCATTTTCCCCTTCTCCTCCTTTCCTAGCCCCTTATTTTTCATTTGATTTCATCTTGTGTGGTATTAGTTGACAATTCCCCATAAATCTGTTCTGGAACAAGGCAGAGTGTAAGTAAACAGGTGAAAAAGAACTTACCTGCTGAACAGAGTTATTTAGTAAATAACAGAGTTATTTAGTCCCTCTGAATACTGAAAAAAAATATATATGCAAGAAACAATTCTTTTTTTCTGGCATGGTAGCTCTGAGGTTTTCTTTTAAATAGAAATTTCTCAGGGGGCGGGGCCTGGGTGGCTCTGTGGGTTGAGCAGCCGACTCTTGGTTTCAGCTCCAGTGGTGATCTCACGGATAGCGAGATCGAGCCCCTCCCATCAAGCTCCACTCTTGGTGGGGAGTCTGCTTGAGATTCTCTCCCTCTGCCTTTCCCCCTCCTTGCTCTCTCTCTCTCCTTCTCTCTCAAAAAATAAATAAAATTTTTTTTAGGATGGAAGGAAGGAAGGAAGGAAGGAAGGAGGGAGAGAGGAAGGAAGGAATTGCTCAGGATGTGCACAGGCACGTGATGTTAGGGCAGTGCATCGGAGAGAGGTGTACAACCACATTGCCATCTGCGATGGCAGGAGTGTGGGCAACCCAGTGTCATTGCATCAGCAATGGACAGGTAGTCGATGGAAAGGGTTAACATCATCTCTTCAGTCTCTCTGGGGGAAACATGTCTTGGTAATTAGTACTTGAATAGTGCTCTACAATTTGCAAAGAAGTTTACACACATGGCATCATATTCAACCCTCACAATAACATTGTTAATTTGGTTTATGACACTTTGTATTCAGCAAAAGGAGTGGAGACTTTGAAAGCCAAGTATAGTGAGTAGAGGAATGAACATTGAAACCTAGTGTATGAGGCCATGTCCTACACTCTCCATGCTTCTTCCAACCCATCAACATATTTCTAATTATTTGATCCCAACACGATAAAGTCTGGAAGACTGCTATGTGATAGGTCATAGTAAAAAGTTTTGGAGTTAGACCTGAGATTAAGTAATAGATTTTTCATTTTCTAGAAGTCTCTTTAAGTCACTATATTAGCTTCTTAAAGTGGTTGTAACAAATTACTGCAAACAAAATAGCTTAAGCCAACAGAAATTTATTCCCTCACAATTCTGGAGGCCAGAAGCCGAAACCAAGTGTCTGCAAGGCCACAATCCCTCCAAAGGCTCTGGGGAGAAGCTGTTCCTTGCTTCCTCCAGCTTCTAGTGGCTCAGTCATTATTGGTTTTTTGGTGTGTGTGTGCGTGTGTGTGTGTGTGTGTCTTGGCTTATGGCCACCCCCGTCTGTTTTCTCTTCGTCTTCTCCTCTGTGTGTCAATCTTATAAGAATATGTGTGGCCCATTTATGGCAAGCACCTCCGCTCAACATTCTTCACTTAATTATATCTCTTGCCATATAAGGTAATAGTCACAGGTTCTGTGGATTAGGATGTGGACATACCTTTTGGGGGGCTACCATGCAACCCTCTGAAGTCACTGAAACTTATGTCTCCCTTCCATAAAAACTAGAATAGTATCACTTATCCGAAGGGTAAAGATTAAATAAGATAATTTAAATAGAACTCCAGTATATAATAAATACTCAGTAGAAAGGGGTCACCCCTTTTTCTCATCAGTAGAGCTGCTAATACAATAACACTACTTTTGAGAAGATTTCCCTCATTTTTCTCATTGGGATAATAGCCAAATATATACTCAAATTCCCCCATTCTTTCATTCTCTCTTTAAAACCCCTTTCTCAATAAGTTGTATTCCAAAGAGCAGTACATTTTCTGAATTGTATTTTATCATGAACTATGATAATGCCTCTCAAGCATCTGCAGTGAAGGATTGGTTTTAATTTTGTAAAATAAAATTAAAATATTGTGATGATGAAAATTACTATAAAAGTATCCAAATACTTGCTTTGATCTTATTACAAACCAATAACAATTTGCCCTTGTCCGGGACATCATTTTGGGGATAAAAATGTGAACATTAAAAGTGAAGCACATATCAAGTACTTTAATTTTATCAAAATTAATTTTCCAAAAGATAGTCAAATTCTCTCATTACTGCAGTTACTTCATACCAACATTTAACCCTACAAACAATATTTGTATTTTTCCTCTGCCCAAGGGCTTTGAGCGGTACTTTTTTATGACAACAAATTCGTTGATTTCTTTTTTGTTTGAGCTTTGTTTCTAACTAGATATATACCTTCATTCTATATAGCACTATTCTATTTTCCTTCTCCCATATCAGTTTTTGAATATAGTATGTTTTTTTCTTGATATTTTCAGGCTGAGTTTTATCCCATTAAACTTTAGTCCTCTCAATAACATTATATTTATTTTTTGGGTTTAAAACTTGGAGCTCTTTTGCCACCTCCTTTTTCTGCATTGACATATATTGTCTTTTAAGAACATGAATATTCTTTTTCTTTTTTGAGAGGGAGAAAGTGAGAGCAAGCAGGGGGAAAGGGCAAGGGGAGAGGGAAAGAGAGTATCTCAAGCAGGCTTCATGCTCAGCACACAGCCCAACATGGGGCTTAATCCCACAACCCTGAGACCGTGACCAGAGCTGAAATCAAGAGTCAGATGCTTAACCCACTGAGCCACCCAGCCGCCCCCCAAAATACTGTTCTCAGTGAACATCTCTATTATTTGCTGAACAAATGAAAGAGTGATAATTACTAAGGACCACCTCTGCTATGCAAACCCTTTCTCTGACATGCCCACTGTCCTTATTACCTATTTATCACCTACCTAGTTGGTCTTGGTTTGTCTTGCTGCCATTTATTCACTCATCTTTGTTAAATATGTTCTCTGCTTTGATCCAGTCCCATTTCCATTTTCAGTAGTTCAACCTACTGGCAGTCCTATCATGATCCGGAAGACAAAATTCTTTCCTTTAGATACCTTCTATGTAACTAGCTATTACCCATCTTCTTCTTTCAGAGTCGTGGCCACAAACCAAAAGAAGACAAAAAGTCCTACCCAACCTTACATGTCTTCCCTTTCCAACCTGATCCTAGAGATGCAGATCCTGCAATGGCAACTTTGTTCCCACATGAACAATCAGAGTGACAGGGATTGGTGAGGTTGGTGATCTTGACAGGTCCTCCAGCATATCTGGATGCCTGCTCTGAGAAGTTATAGCATGTAGACCTATGACCATGCCAGGTTTATGCATGACTACCTCATCCCAACCAGCAGAGAGTTCACTATCAAATAGTTAGGATATGTGTGGTTTTATTTGCTTGAGATAAGAGATCCATCATTTTTTGAATGCTTAGGAATCTCTTGGAATCTCTCAGAGCCTAGATAATGCTTCTACTTGGATATGTCTGGAATTACCCTCCAGGAGAAGAACCTCATAAAGCTTCCACACAGCTTAATTTCCTCTTGCTCTTCCTCAGCTGTGTCACAGTTGTCACCATCCTTATAGGGGCCCCAAATAGTTAACCTTCAAAAAACAAAATAAAACAAACAAGAAATCTGTGCCCTTCTACTCCATGTCCTATGATTTGTTTCTTTACAAGGTAGGCTCTGCCTAGGGTATTCTACAGAGTACAAATATGACTACCCCCCCTCCTCCCTTTCTTGTTACAGCCCAGAATAAGTACACAGGGTCTTCCAGGTTAAGACAGTATCATTTTATTACTATGAAGAAGTAGATGTTAATGACGACAAATGTGAAAAAATTACCCCCCACCCAAATCTAAGAAATCTAGGAGTTTTCCTAGCTATTTTCCTTGGCATGTAATCACTGACTTCCCTTCTCTCTAGTATACTTAGAAACCAGGGTGAGGTTTTGTGGATTTTTAGTGTGTTCTACAACTCACATCCTAATATCTGTCCCTGGTGTGGAGCTTTGCAGGTTTGTCATTCTGGCATTCCTAGGAGGTCCTATTTGGGGACATAGATTAGAAATACCTATAGATTCCTTCTCTGTATTTCAGGTTATTTTACTCTGAATGTGCAGGTATGTCCCCACTCTTCCTGAGACTACCCCAGTCTTCCAGCCCTGCAAGCCCTCCTTTTTGTTTCTCCCATTACCCAGGAGAGAAAAGGGTCTTCCTTCTTAACTCCCTGAACACTCCTCGCCCAGAGGATACCTGTCTTTCCTTGACCGGTGGTCCTATCATTCACCCTTCCAGGAAATCTGCCCTACGCAGTGCCTGTAACACCCTCAGGGGACCCTCAGGGGACAGGTAAGATGAGTTCTTACAACCAGTGCTTGCTTCTTCCCCTGCTGTTCTCAGATACTATCGGGTACAGCTTCTCTGATCTTGGCCCTTGTGGCTCCCATCATCTTATTAGTAGCCAGGACTAGCTACTTAATTTGCAGGGCCCACTGCAAAGTGAAATTGTAGGTCTCTGTTCAAACATTCTTAAGAATTTCAAGACTGCAGTAGGATACCACAGACCACATGCAGGGGCCTCTGACTACAGGATTCCATGCAACTACACAGGCTGCACTTCCATGAAACCAGCCCTGCCAAGAGCATGTCTTTCTGGAATCTTGCGATCGTCTTCAATCTTGTGTACTCTTCTTTGCCTCGAGGAATCACCTTTGGCTAAATTCACCATGTTCATGTTCCAGAGTGTCAATTTATGATAAATGAGATTATGTTCCTCAACTAGTCCATAATCTAGCCCTACTCAGGTCAGTTTATTGGTTCTACTCACCCCCTAAATTCTCTGAGATGACCCACAGGAGTGTCCCATTCCCAGGGAAGTGACTGTTTTAGAATTAAAATTCTATAACAAAAAAAAATAATTTCAGTCATTCATTAGTCACTTGTTGCAAAAGTATTCTGTATCCAGCTTGATGCTAAGGATACAAAAAAAAGAGGACGCCTACCCTCATGTAGTTCACAACACAGTGGGGGTAGGCACACTTAGAGAAATGGGTAGAAAACAACGAGAGCAATGTTCTGACAGAAGGATGCATATTTAAAAACCAAATCAAAAAGAAGTATGAATAAGCCTAATTTCTACCAATGGGAAAAGCTGCTTAATTTATCACATCTACTTGTTGACAAAGATTTCCTTTCTCCTTCTCCTTTTTTTTTTTTCAATCTGGCTTATTTTTTGTGTTAGTTTCTCAACACATCCTTCTCACAGTGTGGAGTACACAGAGGTGTTCCTCAAGCCCTTTCACCTTCTCCTTTAAGCAAGAAATGAGTTATAATTACCACAAACATTGTTGGCCAACCCCTCAAGCACAAAAGAAATATATTATCTACCTACCCTGCCACAGGTTGCAACAGTGGCTTTGCTCTTAGTATTTCTTCACCCTCTAGATAAAATATTAGTGCTTCTGAAATGGCTGTGGAAGAAAGCTCCTTCTTAGAAAATGTTTTTATATACCATGGATCATGTTACAAATTGGCCACGTCCTTCTGTCCTAGGTATCCACAGTCAGTAAGAGGGAAGGTAAATGGCTGACACTCCAGGAAAATTCCTGAACTCCACAACCAAAAGTTTTGGACTTCAATAAAGCAACAGATATGGAAACAGCTTTAGGAAAAACCTCAACAGATCCTACAGGCATCACAGCCAGTCTGCAGACTACTTTTAAAAAAGTGTGTTGCATTTTTCTTCTCCCTTGTCTAGGCCATCAATCTTCATAATCACTCTGTCTTCTCTAGGAAGGATCTCTGACCAAGTTACAATGACAAAAGGAATCATCTTGGTCTCCCTCTAGAGAGCTGAGAAACCCAGCTGCAGGAAAGAAAATGCTCCCATCTACCACCCCACCACCACCAACAACCCCTGCAACCCCACAGTCAACTTCAATCCAAATGTCAGAGTCCATAGTAGAATGACTTGGAAGATACCAGAACAAAAACATGCCAGCAAAAGGACTTTTGGGTTTTGGTTTTGGGGGGTTTTTTGTTTTTGCTTTTGTTTTAGTTTTTCCAGAGGCACACTCTGGTCAAGCACCCTTCTGCCATCTCCATTGGCCTTTCTCCATCAACCTCCAGGATAAGTCTCACCCATGAATGCCTCCTGAATAAGTGGTCACTTGTATCCTAAACATCCGAGGGTGTTAAGAAACCTCTGCTGCTTTGAAGTTTCATCTTCACTTGCCTCCCTTGATTCTTGAAATTCCACCATCAGAGTCATTCCTTTAAGTAGTGATATCATTGATTAGATTCTTTCCAGGTGATAGCTTGCCACATCAGATTGTGTTAAGGGGAAAGTGGAATGAGTATTGAAGGTCCAGTGTGCTGAAGGGAAAGGAATTTCCATAATAGAGACAAAAGCTCTGAGAGGAAGCCTATATCCCAGAAAATAAGTCTATTTTACAACTACACTTAGGCCCAGAACCACCCCTGTCCCACCGAGAACTTGTTCTGATCCGTCAGCTGAGATTGTCTTCACTCAACGCCTTGTAAAAAGACCACAGCTGAAGATCACCGGAAAGTTCAGGCTGATTCTGGTCTATTTCACGGCACCTGATACAACAGTGGTTGCATATGCTTGATGTCCTCAGCCCGAACATGAACCCTCGGCCACTGGGTGAAATTCTAGAGTGGCCTCTCTGAACTGCTCATTTCCCTCAGGCAATGCAGTGAGAAAAAGAAGACAAGTTGTTCATCCTCAAGATTCTTAGAGAGATGGGCTAGCCAAAGGCAATGGCCTCCCAGACCACTAAAAGAGTTAGTATTCTCTGTGCATTTACCTGTGTAGATAGGCAATAATGGTAGATGTTAAATTAGCCTTCTCATCTATTGGAAGCAATAGGTTATAATGGAAAAAAGCACGGATTTGGAGTCACATAGAGATCTTCCTAAAGCTGATATTTATTATGCTTTTAACATTGGTTAGATCACCTAATCCCTCTGAGCCCCTGTACCTTCATCTCTGAAATAGGGATAGCGATGCCCACCTTGAAGTGCTGTGGGAAGAATATGTATGGAGCCTGGCAGACCATAGGCTTTCAACAAATGCAGTGGTCTTCCTCCATCAGTTCCCTGTTGGGATGGAGCATATGAAATCACAGTGCTCTGCGCTATTAAAGTTGTTCATCCTAACCCAGAAAAGGAAACCTTTTTAAAATTCTTCCTTGCATCTTAAATACTCTAGTTTAACTGTCATCTCACTACTCAAGAACTTATGTCCCCCAAAACCAGAGAATAAATTTGAAGCTCCCATTGTTTAACATAAGTTTTTTTTTTTTTTAAAGATTTTATCTGTTTATTTGACAGACAGAAATCTCAAATAGGCAGAGAGGCAGGCAGAGAGAGAGGAGGAAGCAGGCTCCCTGCCGAACAGAGAGCCTGATGCAGGGCTCGATCCCAGGACCCTGGGGCCATGACCTGAGCCAAAGGCAGAGGCTTTAACCCACTGAGCCACCCAGGCACTGCTAACATAAGTTTTGATATGATCTCTGTGCATTAAAGAAAATGCAGCTCTCTTCCACATGAAATAAGAAATGTGGGTTTGTTATGGTAAATATTTACTCAGGTCCCCAAATCAATTATTCTAATGTAGTCTAAGAATTACCAACAAATGAATTTATAACATTCTTTAAATGTTGATTTACTGTACTAGGAACATAGAAAGAAAGAAAGAAAGAAAGGAGAAAACAAAAAAAGAAAGGAAGAAAGATAGAAAGGGAAGGAGGGATGGGAAAAGAGAGAGAAAAGAAAAGGAAGAGAAGGAGGGCAGGAAGGAAGGAAGGATCTTATCAACTTGTGTGAACACCCAAATAATACTTAACATTTTGAGATACAATAGAAAAGTATTCTGACCTTATGCCTGCAAAAATCCCTCCCCTTGAAAAAAGTCTAATTTATTTATGCAATTCAAAAAATAAAAAACTGTGACTATATTACAAGCCTCTAAGACTTTCTCAAAATAAAAATAATCTACAGCCTGGACTCAAAAAATAAAAAGACTTATCACAGGCTTCAAATTCCTGAGGTGGGAGTTTTCCATAGATCACAGCAAACTGATCATGCAGAGAAAGGCTGACACAGCAAGGGTCACTACAGAAAGGAAGAGAAACACAAGGGAAAAATGAAAAAGAAAAGAAGGGAAGAGAAATGCTATTTTCTCTTTTGGGGCATATATAAGTTCTATGAAAGAATTTCTAAAATTCTTAGCCCTAGGTAAATATTCAATCAGGTAATTAATTAGTTTTGAAAAGCTTTTCAAATTCCAAATAATAATAGAGTTGGGCAAAATGGTGTTTCTTTGGGGGCCCCAATGAGAAATAATAAATTCTTGGTGATTAATGGCACTTTTGTGCTCTTGGACATTAAAAACATTTTCTGCTCTTGAGTCACAACGGAAGCTACAGCTTGAACTTTATTGTTCGATTTGCCTTTTCCTTTCCTGGGTGAGCCAGCACTGGATTTAGAAGCTGAAAGTTTATAGAGTCAGCAGGACCCCAAGGGACTGAGAACTTAGCTGGGCCAATGAGGATAATGCCAAAGATTATCTACCCTCCTGAAAATGCAGGATTCAAAAAAGAAGAAGAAGGAAGGGTGATTATAAAGATGGATAGTCTGTAACTTAGACAAAATTTCTTGGCACGGTTGGCAAATCTCATTTTAAAAAAACAAACAAAAAATTTCCTGGTTCACAGTTTCTGAAGCTCTTCTTTTTTTCCCCCTTTGGTACATGGTCAAAGGACAAGCTGGTGTCTTCCCAGAGGACTAGAGAATGCTCGAGTCCTCAGACACAGTGCAGCAAGGCTCACAGTTAAAAGCAGAGGGCTGAGAGTTAAGAAGCTTTCAAGGGTAGAAAGAAAAAGCTTTTTGCTTAGTCGACCGTTGGTTTTGTCAGTGTTGACGTGTTTTTCCCTGTGTCCCTAGAGAAGTTCCTCAAGTTGGACCTTGGGCCTTACCTAAACACTAAACAGGACTATCTTTCTGCAAGGTTCTTCAAGCACGTTTTAGTTACACTTTACAAAACCATCATTGTCATTTTCCCCAGTCTTGGCAGTGACTGAAAACAGTGCAAAATAGAAGACCTTCATGGGGGACGCCTGGGTGGCTCAGTTGGTTAAGCAGCTGCCTTAGGCTAAGGTCATGATCCCAGCATTCTGGGATTGAGTCCCACATCGGGCTCCTTGCTCGGCAGGGAGCCTGCTCCTCCCTCTGCCTCTGCCTGCCACTTTGTCTGCCTGTGCTCGCTAGTTCTCTTTCCCTCTCTGACAAAAAAAAAAAAAAAAAAAAAAGACTTTCATGGGAACAGTTACCCATATCAAAATCTAATACAGTTTTGCCAGACCTATAATATGTTTTCCCTAGACTTAATCTCCCCATCTGTAAAATGGAGAGGACATCTAGGTCCATAAAGACCACAGGTACAAGGTATCCAATTTACAAAGACCGGGAGCTAAGACTTTCCAGGAATCTGAAAGACACAAAAACAAACAAGCAAACAAACAAAATATCTCAAGGGAGAACTGGGTTAGGGTCTCAGCTCTCCCACCTCCTGGGACTGTCCCATCCCAGGTCCAGGAGGGAAGGCAATCTCTGCCGTTGGGTAAGTTTACTGAAAATGCGGATAGATTCCCCTCTCCTTTTCTCTGTGTCTCAATTTCCTGTAAACGGTAAAACTCTAAAACAAAAAAGTAATAAGATCCAAATCTTCCTGCTGGGGATTTGATGAAGATGAATTAGACACTGACACTCAGGAAAAAATGGAAGGCTCCCCATGACAGAGGCCAAACTAATTCAAAATGAATATCATCAATTTGAGTGTGCCCACATGTTACTTAAAAATCAATGAAGAAACAAAGTGAGGGAACCCTGAAGCCATTTTAGCACCCCTGCTTTCGCACTCGGCTCTAACTGAGCAGCCTTGAGATATCTTGGCTCTGAAAACCCAGTCAATCATCATTAATAATGATATTTTTATAGCACTTTAAAAATTGGAATTTTCAGAGCCACCTTGATAGATGTCCTGTCACTACCTTACCATTTGCGTAATTTTTTTTCTGAGTTGTTTTTTTCCCCTGTATTAAAGAATTTTTTTAAGAGAGAAGAGGAAGATTTTTCTTTTGATTGAAAAATTCATAAGGGATGGCACAGCATGCCCTTGCTACAAATCCCTTCCTAATGAGCAGTGTAATTTAACAATTGTACAAGGACTTTCAACTTTAACGATTCTAGAACTTGAGTTTACTTAAGGAGTTAAAACAAATGCCTGCCTGTTGCCTCCAGATCTGGAATGAGAGTTCAGCGAGTTTGCACAAAGATGAAAACGATTAGAGACAAAAGCCAGGTTGTTGTTCTTTCCGATACACAAACATCTCAAGCAATTTACCTGTTGTTTATCTCTCTATGAACCATAGGAATTACTTAGTACCTCTAGTGTGATTTGCCCAGAAAATTCAGAATATTCCTTCAAAATATTTTAATTCATTAAGTTATAAATAAATTAGGCAAATTCTCATCTTCTTCTGGCTTTATCTGCTTATTTCTTCCCCACACACACCCCTCCAAACAGTACTGAGTATTCCTTGCCTTTGAAAATGCATATGAAATTTTTTATTTCTGCTGTAACTTCCACAAAACTATCCAAGCTTATGAGATACATTGGCTGTCTCCAATTCTGAAAGGGAACTCAAACAATTCATGTTTAACCTCTGAGCCGAGAGAAAAGCCTGAATGTTTTCAGAAGTTTGTATTGTTGTTGTTGTTGTTGTTCCCATCACCACCGCCCTGCCTCTTGTAGTTTCTTTTATTCTTTGCCTCCAGGAAGGCAGCACAGGAATTTTTATCACCACTGGGGGCTTAATACCGGTGGTGAAAAAAACGAGTTCCTGTCCTGGTGCTGAACTAAAAAGGAATAAATGTCTTGGATGTATCAGGTTTCTTTGTCAAGCAAACAAAAATAAAAGGATCTAGTTTACTGGAATAGTTGCAGGGCTCATTAAAATTGATGACTTCGAAGATTCTGTGCCTCTCTTCCTTTAACCAGGGCCATCAGCCAAGAATCTGCTGTGCTGTTAAAGACATCATGTTATTGGGGTGTTGTAAAACAGACCACTGCTGTCACCTTAGCTCACCCTTCATGGCTCAGTGTGACAACGGGAGAGGCCTGGGGGCACTGGCAGAGGGTGGGCCTTGCCATTTGGCCAAAGGCCGCCAGTAGAATAGATGTATGGGACTAAGATGCAACCAGGTATTTTTTAGCCATGAACATCAAGTTTGAAAAAGAAAGAAAAAGAGCTGGATTAGCACGAGGCAGAGTTCGGTTTTTCTTAGAAATGTGCGACTCTGCAAAAGTGTGCCTTTATTTTTGGCACAAATTGCTATAGCAAATTACATGGCTTATCAGATGTGGTTTTTTGGGCTCAGTGGAGAAGTCACTGCAGGGACTTGTTCTCTTTGTTGTTTGTTCCCATTTGGGAATTTGGGATAGATCAGTGTTTTCTTATAGCTCAGGAATAGACTTGAATAATAAGTGCTAACAATATTTGTGACTCAATTAAACTCACACTATTACAATTGACCAAATGAGACCTTGGACTTACAAGAGATTTCCATTCTGCCCTAGGGGAGGTAAGATACAAAGTTTGAAACTCCATGTCACAGATTAGCCAACAGGCCCATGTAAACTTTGGGGGTAGTGAAGAGGACAGAACAGGCCAGGAGGCCAATCTCAATGAATGAAAAGTTTCAGAGAGAACATTTTCAGTTCCTCTCAACAGCCCTCTCGCTCCTTTTTTTCTTGACCATCTATGTAGATTCATCCTCATATATCATGAGAACCCAATGAGAATGTTACTTTTGATATTATTTCTATTTATTTTGTTGCCAAAAATTGAAAAAGATTGAAAACCTAATTTTAGAAACAGAAATTTTCCACTAGCTAAAATAACCATAGAGTACTCACGTGTTCATTGGTTTATTCACTCATTATACCAAGATAAGGCACATCCCAGAGGGATGCAAAAGAAGTATAAAAATAGGGTTCAAGGAGGCCAGTTTATTAAAAATGCAACGCAAGTCAATAGGTAAGTGAGTGCTTCACACTCAGGAGCACAGTGTTAAAAGTAGAGGGAAAGTCAACGTGGAAAAGAAAGGCTTAGGGAAGAACAGCTCCTGGGAGAAGACGAATCTTAATTGGAAACTTCAATACTACATAGACCTTCAAGTGTGTCTTCACATTGGGCCCTTTTCTTCCAATGAAATCTTACACAGAAACCCAGTGCAGAGCCAGAAGAACAGAGCCCAGATCTCACCTTTTCCACTTTCCGGCTTCCTCACTTGGGTTTCCCCTACCTTCAAGGTTCACAATTTGAAAATCATGGACTTCAATAAATAGCAAGTTAACGAAGAGAAGGAAGGCAGCGATGGGTGTGGAGGACAGCATCAGTAAAGCTGAATCAGAAGGTAGTGATAGAAATGTTTTGAATGAGTTCCGTGAAAGCATTTAGGCAAAGAAATCTGACTGAAATTGATTCCATAGACCTTAGGGGACCATTCTTAGGGGACGATTCTCAGATTGGAGAGTGATGTGATAGAGATGAACATTTAAGAATATTAACATGGCAACTATATGCTGATGCTTTGCAAGGAGGATGCAGCTGGAGTAATTTGAAGGTCAGAAAGAGATGGCCCCTAACAGCTGCAACTTTAAAAATAGGGGTGTGGCCAATGGGCCTTCATGATCCATTAAATATGGGAGTAAAGGAATACGGGCTTGAAAGTCATTTTTTACTGAGGCATCTATATTATACACTTGTAAGAATCTGTAGTTTGTCCACGGCCTTTATCTCTACTAGTCATTATACATTTGTGTGAATATTTTATTAATACATTTCTATCTCTGGATTACAATACTGCATGAGATTGGGGACTCTGCCTGTTTGGTTCTAGAACGTTAGCATCATAGGTAAAAAACAACCACTCATATTTGTGAAATTAAAAAACTCAATAAATGATGGTGTCATTGACCTTATTAAAAAGAACTAGAGAAAAGCAGCTGAGTTCGAGTTTTATCATATTCTTCTTAATGAGGAAAATAGGTCTAAATGCAGATTTCTTACCCCTGCTCAAGACATGGGGCTGAAGAGCAGTTGAAATGTCTGTGATGGGTGTCAAAGGTAGGCCATCAACAGCAGTAAAGCCGTGAGAATGAATTAGTTTACTCAAAGAGGATGTGTGCTTAAAGACAGAAGAGCAGAGAGAGCTTTGAGGAGAATCGTGCAAAAGTCAAATAGAGAACCAGAACAGTCAAAATTAAAGAATATTTCTCTGAGGGTAAATTTGGAATGGCTTGCCATACACCCACACTTTGAGACATTTATAAACTATCACAGGAAAGAAATCCTCTCTTAAAAAAGTTTAAGACATTAGGAATTTTGGAAGTGGGGATAAAATGTACAATTAATTAAGAGAAATCCAACCCATTTTCAGTCTCTATCAGAATTTTTTTATTGGGTTTGTAAAATATGACTGACCACCTTATCCCAAATGCCCATGGTGTTCCTGCTGAGAAGAAGTGGCCCACACACACCTATTTCTTTGCTTTTTTTTCTCTTTTCTTCTTTCTCTCCCACTTTCCTTTGGTAGCAACATCGAAAACATCTCTTTCGTAGAATTATATGTGCCACATGAAATTCTGAAATCTCATTTGCTGATCTAATCTTGGTATAATTCCACCTAAATCCTCTTGTTCATTTTTGGTTTTATTGTCGATGCTATTATTGTGAGTTTTGTTTTCTTTTTAGAGTTTTTGTTTTGTTCTCTTCTGTTTTTTGGGTGGTAGAAAGGAGAGAGAAAAAAATGTTTGAGTGACACGAACTATGATTCCTTTGTAGTCAAAGAAAGTGCCAGTATCTTCTGTCCATTCTTGCATAGAGCATGAGACAAACAGATCTTTCTTTAAAAAAAAAAAAAATGCAATAGCCCCAAGGACAGTACTATGACAAAGTTACAATATGAATTTTCTTCTATTTTTTTTCTATATAGTCCGAGGAGAAATTACGCATCTTTTATCTAGAAAATAATTGAGTGCTTTACATGCTAAGTGCTGTAATTCATATAAAAAATGTAAATGTTAAAATTCTGAAGATATTTTAAAGTGAAGTCTAATATGAATAGCAAGAAGTCTGAGAGAAAAAAAAAATTCTGGGAATAAAAAGACATTGTAGCCACCAATAGTTTTTCTTGAGCAGAAGCTGCACAGTTACTTTCTGGCTTCAGGTCTCAAATAGTGGTTTTATTCCAGAGGAAACACCAAACTACCAAAACGTGAGATGGGTCCAGGGACAATACAGAGCCAAAACGATTCTCTGCTAGATCCGGAAGTTAGGCTTGAAGCTACCTCCAATCCATCTTTTGGAGTGTTTGCTCACTTATTCATGTCCACAAAGCCCTAAGAGGACATCTAAGACGTGTCCAGTTCTGTACTAGGCCAAGAAGTAAAGAGACCCAGTCCCTGGTCCAGGGAGCTCGCGCTGGGGGGAGCTCCTCTGTAGCCAGGGCCCCCAATAGTCTTTCTTCCTCACCTTCCAAAAGATTTGGCAGGTATCTTACCAGAAACAGGTGGCTCTCCTTGTTACTATCAGTTGTGTTTATGAGCGCATAGAAAACCATATATAGCTGGGATTTCCTCTCTTTTTCCAAGACTGACACCATTTTTTTTTTATATGTATCTCCATTTATATTTTCTCTGCACATAATTCTGAATTGCAGGTGGAGCTAACTCACCTCTTAGGGTGCTGTCTGCCCCAACACTTAGCAAGAAACAGGGAGCATCTGGAGGTCCTCCTCCAAAACACTATGAAGGTCCTGAGGAGAAAGAATCATCAGTCACGGGGGAGAGAAATCATCCAACTTACACCAAGAGCCAGGCTAAGGAGGAATAAATGGAGACACAGGTTCCATGAATAAAAAAGAAGATGAGCAAGAGGATTAAAAAGAAGAAATCATTGAACACATCATGCTGCTCTGATGGAGCAAGATAAAGATACAATGGGTAACCTGCCAGGCAAACAGGAAATAGAGTGGCATGCCGACTGCTCACCAAGGCTGAGTGGGCCTCTGTACTGCAGGAGAAGCACAGTCAAATCATGATTTCAGGTTTTCCAAGCACTGCTCTGCACACACAGCAACTTCTTAACAACCCCACCTGTGCTGACAACAGGGAATGTCACCCAGTGTTCTATTACACTGTTTCTCAAGAAAAGATGTTCTGGGGTGCCTGGGTGGCTCAGTGGGTTAAAGCCTCTGTCTTCGGCTCAGGTCACGGTCTCAGGGTCCTGGGATCAAGCCCCACATCGGGCTCTCTGCTCAGCAGGGAGCCTGCTTCCTCCTTTCTCTCTGCCTGCCTCTTTGCCTACTTGTGATCTCTGTCTGTCAAATAAATAAAATAAAATCTTTAAAAAAAAAAAGACATTCTTTCTTAACACAGGCAGCTAGCCTATTCTATAAAGATGTCTTCTCTTTACATCTGTGTTTTATCCTATGTGCGTAATTAGATGATTTGGCCAGGTATCTTGTGTGCTCTCTACCTTCTTTATAACCTTTCTTGATGCCAAGCACACCAAAACCCCCCAGTAAATGTCATTGAGCAACAGGTAAATTTTTTTTAAGATTTTATTTATTCATTTTGAGGAATGAGGGACAGAGGGAGAGAGAAGGAGAGAATCTCAAACAGACTCCCCACTGAGTGCAGAGCCTGATGTGGGGCTCAGTCCCACAACTACAAGACCCTGCATGATCTGAGCTGAAATCAAGCATCCAACACTCCACGGACTGAGCCACCCAGGCACCTCAACAGGTAATTCTTTACAAAGAGAAAGGCCAGGCCACAGGGTATGTCACATGTTAATGAGGTGTCCCCAAGCACTGTTCATCACAGCTGCTGTCCTAAGAAGCACAAAATTATGAGCAATGACCAGGTAGGTTCCATTGTTATTGGAGCCAATGGCAGCATCCACAAAAAGAATGCATGAGCAGACTTCACTACCCAGCCAGTCCCCACTTGCTGGTGGTTCTCGCCGGTCTGGCTTTCTTCCTGCTTCCTCAGCATGCCTTTGCTCTTGATGACCAGACACCTAGACTGTCTTCCCCAATTCAAAACACAGTCATTCTCCACAGCCTTGCCTATGAAGTAAACTTCTATGAATCTTTCAGGTCTCAGGGAACTTGTACTCTTCAGGATTTACAGTCAATGATAGTCTGTATTTAGCATCTTTATTTCCTTTCCATCTGTACTCTGCCTTATTTTCTGGGCCCTTGTCTTCTCTATTTCTTATCTAGATTCTAAGCACCTGAGAGTTCATTGCCTCACAGCCTAGGACTGTGATTTTACAAGTGATCAATAAGTGATCAGTTGAATGTGCGGCTTCTCAGTACACTAAAAACTGAGTAATATGAATACACACCCAGGAGGCATCGTCACTGAGCATTAGGTACTTTGTGTGTTATCCCATTTAATACTCACAGCAGCCCTATA
This sequence comes from Taxidea taxus jeffersonii, assembly GCA_003697995.1. Taxonomy (NCBI): domain Eukaryota; kingdom Metazoa; phylum Chordata; class Mammalia; order Carnivora; family Mustelidae; genus Taxidea; species Taxidea taxus. The sequence goes on from RCUC01157474.1 coordinate 30,027, forward strand.
TACCACATAGGCAGATACGATTCCCATCTCCATCTCATTGATGGGGAAAATTTCCATATTTTGCCCAGTGTCATCAAGTCAGACTACAGCTTTTATTGTCTTCTGATTCAAGATAGTGTCTCCTGTCCCACAGATACAATCAAAAGAGTATAATAGCTAGTGCTCTTGAAAAAAAAAAAAAAGTATAATCTGTCCCTCCCACTTTCTCTAATCTGCTGAGCCTTTCCCCTTTCTACCTTGAATACTGAGTACTAAGTATGACCAACATATGGACATTACCTAGCATGCCAGATACAAGCCAGGAAATGTTACTGTGAAAAATAACAGGATCTCAGTGTCTATTAGTGTAAGAACCACAACACACTCTATATTTTCCAGCAGATGTCTCGAATGGGTCACTCCACTCACCGGCACGTGGACTTGCTCTTCCCGCCTACTGAGTCAGTCAGAACTGGAACATTTGAATGGCTGTGTGCCAACCTCCCTCGAAGGAAAAATATCAACATGAGCAACAAAATTTGTAAATATTGAGAATCATAAGGTCCCCAGGCACTCCAGGAGGATTGTATCTCTCGAGCGTGACACGTAGGAGATTCAGACAACACGTACAGCAGGACTGCCCCCGACGAACAGGTGAAGAAAACAAGGCAAGTTAAGTGATTTACTAAAAGTTAATAAGTTAGTAAGTGGCAGATTCTTAACCGCAATCCAGTTTTGCTTCCCCCGCCCCAATTGTGATCTTTCCCCCACATGCCAGGAAAGGAGCTAAATGGAATGAAACTAATCACATGACGGGGCCGAACAAGGGTAAGTGCGCATGAGAAGCGAAGAGCCCTCAGCCGTGTGAAGAGAAGCCCCTTCAGTAAGAGAAGACTCCACACCCTTTGAGAGAAGGAGGAAGGGAAACAGGGGCTGGGAGTAGGCACCTGCTGCTTGCACGTTGGCAGGAGGGACTGTTCTCCAATGTTCTTGTTCAGAAAGGAAATGTATCTGAAATGCCGAGGACTCCACATACATTCTGTTAATAATTTACCAACTGAAACCATTAAAGATGTTGACAAAAGCTTTCCATTTACTATGGGTGTCTATGGGTGATTTAAAATCACTCATTGTGTTTATAAGCTTCTGGGTTATTTCTGAGTGTCCCAACTAATCGGCAGCAGCAAAGGCAGCTTGGACCAGCAGCAAATGGAGTTTTAGTTTGAACATACAACTACCCCGATTCCACACTCGGGCGTTTTGCCACTAATTCACTGAGAGACTATTGGCCCGGGGCCTCTGTAGGCAAATTACATTCGCCAATAGATGACATTTACACTGTAACTCGGTATTCCTGAATGGGAAGCTCAATATTAAAAAGCAAATATGTGTTCTCAGAAGAAACCCATGAAGATGTCATCAGAATCAAACATTCAGTAGAAAGGAAGAAGCAGAGCATTCCTCTATCAAATACTTTTATATTCATCCAGAACCTTCTAAGTATACAGGGACTAAAGTTCCTAAAGTGAAAGGAACAAACTGACCTTCCCATGCAGGATGAATTAATTCTTTCAAGCTGCTATTTGTAAATAAAAACCAAGCAGGATATTACTTGCTATTTTAAAGTTCTGGCTTCTTGTTCCATTTTTGCCATTTCTAACCTCCCACTTATGTGTTTTAGTTAAAACACATCTGGCTACAAATATCAGGAGATGCAAAGAACAGTGATATAAGCAATGAGGGCATTTATTATTTTTCATTGCACAAAACCCAGAGTTATGGAAGTCCCACTATGGTTAAGTTGACAGCTCTGTGACTTGTGACCATGTCTCTACTCTGCCATGCGTTCTGGACAGGGTGTCCCTCCATGCCCCTCAGGCGGCTACTGAAGGATCCAGGTCACACGCAGGTGATGAGATGCAGAGACAGCAAAGCGATATCTACCAGTTGTTTCCCTTTTTTAAACTGAATGAAATTTCCAGGAAGTTTGGACTGACCATGTCCTGTGCCTAAGCATAAACCCAATCACTTAGCAAGGCTCATGAATGCAATTTCCATGACTGACTTACCGTAATCAAGATACACTCCTTGGGGCTGAAGAAGGAGCCCAGGATGCCTTCAAGCATGTGGCCACTCAGAGGAGAGTAAACAAAATTAGAGAAAAGGAGGAAAGGTCAGTTTTGCAGGCAACGGGGATTATCTGCCGTATCAAGAAACCTCCTGTCATCTTTATGGCTCATTTTCCCCTGTCACTGGGTAAAAACTAGACTAGAGGTCACAACTAAGATTCTTCCAACCGCCAGAGTTCCACAGTTCAAAGATGAAGATGACACCCTCGTCTGTACTTAACGGAAGAATCAGCATGATTCAATGAAATAGGATTTTCCCAGAAAACAGTATAGGTTAGAAGGAATCAGTCCACAATATACGAAACAAATGACCTCATTTTTAGAGTCAAGTGTACCATCATCCATTAATCTCTATATTTCTGTGAGATAAATAAAGCTGATTCATCAAGAAAGGTAAACTGAGGCAGAGAGAATCATAAGTAGCCCACAGCCCCATGCTCTGACTTTAACCAAATCATTAAGTCACAATGAGGGCGGTGGGAGAAGTTCACGTTATCACAGTGACCTTCAAACCGGGGTGTGCCAGCCACAGAGGGTGCAACAATGATCCGTCCATGGCTGAGAAGAAACACTGGAATTTCTATTTATATTTTTGTCTCATCTTTTAATTTATATGAGTCATATTTTATAATGTGCATGATGCATTAGCCAAGAAGTAGTGAATGCATATAATTTATAGCTATGTAGAAAGAGGAGATGAGGGCTGATAAATTTGTTACTCATAGAATGCACAGTTAGAAACTTTGGAGATGACTGGATGACTGGTATAGATCATACTTGTATTTTGATGGCTTCAACTCCAGCACAGAACGGGAAGGGGAAAATACCTCCAGAGGCTGACACGACTGCATCTGTGACTGGCCCACCCTGAGAAAACAAGCCAGCCCTGAATCTGGGTTGAGAACATTCCATTTCCAGGAAAACAGAGATTTTTCCTGGAAATGGAATTACTTCCCAGCTTACTTTTATTTATTGGCCCTTACAAAGGCTTTCACTTGGTTTACCAGGAGACCACCTCTATCACTGTTTTCGTCTACCGCCTCGTCCAAAGTACCCCCTGTTTTAAGAAGTATCCGCCTTGCTCTATCTGGCTCAGCATAAATGGGGCTTCCTGGCATGGTCGGGGAGTCAGAAGAGTTCTGTGGGTTCCCACAGTTTGTTTGCTCATTCAATTAACAACTGTGCATCTCCTAAGTGCTAGACAGGAGGCTATAATGAGTTGCCAAGACTCCTGGAGTCCAGTGGCTAGGAGGAGTAGTGTCCACTCTGTAGAGAGACAAACAACGAAGGTGGTACAAGGAGAGGATAAAAAGGAGAAGACTGAGTTCTGGAGTCAGAGCTGAGAAGGTGTGGGTGTCAGGAACAGCCCCTACTCCCAAAAGGAATGGCTCCTAACCTTTTACTGAGTCTTGAAGAAGAGAAGAGCCCGTCAAGTGCCAAATTCCTGTCATCAGGAAAAACAGTAATGGCGGCTGGACTCCACCTGAGGAAGGAAATGTGGTAGGGGGAAGGAAGGGAGATCTCTTCCCTGGGTAAACCTTGTCTCTGTCTCCCTCCAGTCTCTGAAGGTGTTGCATACACTCAGTGAAATGCCACTTTCCCTGGGCTTTCGGGAGCTGTCTCTCCCCGTGCACCTCAGGGCCCAGGAATACATAGGCCTCCCTCAGCTGCTCAAGTGCTCAGACTCCAAGGCAAATGTGTTCCCAGGGTACCTTAGCAAAAAGAAATCAGATAACAATGGTTTTGATAGATGGGAAGGTAGGGGAGTGGGTTGAAAGGGGACAGAATTTAATCTCCACGTATATGCCATGTAACAGTTTATTCAACGAATTTAATCACAAAATCCCCTATAAGAAAATTGTAACCTGAAACTCAAATTTATTCCAATGAGTCAGCATTTTTAAACTATAAACGGGAAGAAAGATTGGACTTTTTAAACAAAAAAGGTTGTTTTCCTTCAACGCTCTTCCCTTCTTCCACGCTTCTGTTTTTCCAGGGATTGGTTCAATAGTGGCTTAGAATCAGGCTTCCTGCCTTAACTCAAATGTTCTGGGTGGTGTAGAAAAGGCATTTATGTCGTGACGCAGCCCAAGGGGCCTTAGAGACACTTTTTTTTGCTACTTTCAGAAGAAACATGACAGGATTGCTTAATTGCTCCTTCCTGAAACATGGAAGGAAGGGATGCTGGGAATGGGAGTCAGAAGGGCAAGATTAGAGTTTTATTAGAAGCAGAGAAAATCTTTCTTGTAAGAAAAACAAAGATTTTACCATCAAAATAGGAAATCCATCAAAGCACTGTGGTGCTTAGTCCCTGGCAGTCAAAACAGCTAGGAGGATGGGGGAGAGAAGGAAAGAAGTTAATCTATATCCAGAATTCTTTAATTAGATGATTAAAAACAAGGCAAAACAAAACAAAAAGGAAAGAGAGAGAGAGAGAGAAAGAAAAAAAACTTTGCAATCAGCTTTCAAGTGTTGTTCAAGCTGAACAAGGTACCTGGAATTTGAACTTACCTTGCAAAGTAGGTGCCCTGAGTGAGGAAAGCAGCCCGGGGCGTTCTGGAGCCTTCCTTCACTGCTGGAGAACACATTAACAACTTCATCTAGTCTCTCCAAAATGGATGTTAATTTTAAAAACTAAATGTAAAAATTTTGAAGCAAATGCTCAGGCATTTTGCCTCAGCTGGCAAAGGTTTCACCCAGAATGTAGTACCTGCATCATTGACAAAAGATGAGATTCAGCTCTTCAGCCTTTTTATCTGTCTCCTGTTTGTCATTGTTGGGTATGAGGTGTACTTAATCTACTTCCAAGTCAGCCTTTAAAAGACAAGGGTGGGGGCGCCTGGGTGGCTCAGTGAGTTAAAGCCTCTGCCTTTAACCTTCGGCTGCCTTCGGCTGCCTTCGGCTGCCTTCGGCTCAGGTCATGATCCCAGGGTCCTGAGATGGAGCCCTGCATCGGGCTCTCTGCTCAGCAGGGAGCCTGCTTCCTCCTCTCTCTCTGCCTTCTTCTGATCTCTGTCTGTCAAATAAATAAATAAAATCTTTAAAAAAAAATAATAAAAAACAAGGGTAAACTCAGGGAGAAAAAGTGAAAATGAGTGACCTTGGCAACTTCTTTAGCAATTGTGAAGGATAAGGAGAAACATAGTTGCAAGTATTGCATAACACAGCTATAAATGTAGCCATCTAGAGTCTCATTAATTCAATACCCACATTTTAGTCCCCATCAGTAACTCTCCGCCACCCCCCTTCTCTGATTTCCAAGGTGCCTGTGTTGGTGGGCCCCAGGATCCAGGTAGATGCCATCTAAAGCATGTAAAGAAATTTTGAAGATGAAGCAAAACTATGCTGTTTTTCAGTAACCTCCCTTTCTTTCTCTCTTTTTCTTTCTCCGTGTGTGTGTGTGTGTGTGTGTGTGTGTGTGTGTGAGAGACGGTGGCCAGAAAATTTGAAGCTGAGGTAAAAATTAAGAGGACAAGGTGAGCATGCTTTATTGTCAATGTGTTTCTAATTTTATACATTTTTCCAAAGTTATGTCTTTAAGGTGGATGTCAGCTTACAAAAATAACAAATAAAGTAATAGTCATAATCTCAAAATTCTAATCAGCTACTTGCTTTTCATCGTAAATTTTTTTTGGCCGGTGCTCCCTTTTTCGAAATATTTCTCTACTTCTTTGAAATTGTAAATATAATAGAAGTAGAAATACATAATTTCAAAGTTCTGGACAATTTCTTTCTTCCTGTTTCTCTCTTTGGTCAAATCCTCACTGTTGTCAACTGAAAAAGAGTCACCTCCTCACAAGGCAAGTGAAGAAAAAAAAAAAAAAAGTGACGTTGCCCAGAAATGAGAAATGTTGAAATTTAGGAAATAATTTCCTAAATTCTAATTTTCTGGGCAACCGTTGCAGCTGAATTCCCTAGGGTGCAGCTTCCAGCCCTGACTGCTGACCTTGTTTCAGCAAAATGCACATTAGTGTCACACTAAGTCCTTGTGGCCAGATCACCTGACACGCTTGATTTAAACAAAATGGAGCAGAGACTCTGAAGTTCTAGGGCAACATGTGAGTCATAATAAACACACTCTACTTTGCCTTTGACTCAGCTTGTCATTTCCATTGCAGAAGGCTTCTTTGAGAATGCTTGTTTTTGTTACTCGCAGTATGTTTGGTCCCTGGACTCAAGGGTTCTCAATCTAGGAGATAAGAGATGGCAAACAAGAAAAAGTCCACTCTCCACAAGAAAGGCAAAAACATATTGTCCTTCTCCTTTCACCTTATGGGCAGAAAGGGATCATCAAAACAAACCAAGCAACCAAAAAACAAAATTCAGAAGAGATACATAGGAGACTATTATGTAATTATAAGCTATTAAGAAAAGGGACTCAAGAAATAAATAGGTAAGCTGCTCTCATTGACAAGAGAAGGCCAAGAAAGTATGGACTGTCTCAAGATTTGGAGAGTTCACGGCGATTTCCCCTCCTCCATATAGAGATACAAACAGAAGTTCAGAGCTGAGCCAGAGAATCTCAGCTCAAGGTAAAATCCAATGGAAACCTTCAACAACCTTCAGCCTCAGTGAAGAGAAAGGGTTTGGGGAGCACATCACGAAGACATACATAGGGTCATCTGAATCATAATAACAGCCAACATTTTTTTCAGTGCCAATTATGTGCCAGGCCCAATTGCCCAGTGAAATATGATTATCTACAGTTGGCAGGTGATGAAACCACATCTCAGAGGGATTAAATGACTTCTCAGTGAACTGGAGAGTGAGGACTTAAACCTCGCCTGTCTGACTTCAAAGCCATGGTTGACCACTTCAGTGTTCTTTCTCTCTCTTTCTTTTTTTCCCTTGAGAAACGCTTGGCTTGGTAAGACCCATGACTGCCCTCCTTGGCATCAGCCTTGTAGGCTGGACCTGTTTCTATTTTCAGGAGTTCTTATAATTATTCTTAGTAATTTTTTAAACACAGCAATATATATCATATATCCCACCACACCAACTCTGGGGGTTTATTCCTAAGTGAGTACATCCTTTTCATGTCCCATATTTGCTTGGCCAGTTATGATGTCATAGATATTCATCTCAGCCTTTTCTCAAACTTTATCTCTGAAATAAAGTCTTTCTCCCAAACTTTCATTTTCCTTTCTTTCACCATTTTTATCACCAATCCTCTTCTATTGGTTGGTTCCAACTTAAATTAATCTGACTAGAACTGCCCACAAAAATCCAGAACTAAATGCATCCTAATTTTAACACAAGACAATATGACAACATTCGGTTTGGTATTTCACAATCTATTTTTTTTAACTTCTTTCTTCTTTGAAGTTTCCTCTTTGAATAGTTTCTTGATCTTTAGTCTCTTTCCTGGTTTGTACTCCCTTCATCTTCCATGTATCTGAAGGATTCTCTAGAGTGGTGGTAAGGCACACAAATTTTGAATCGGGATCCCTAGCTTGAAATCCAAGCTATTTGTGTAATCTTGAGCAAACTATCTGATGTTCATCATTAATGAAATAAGGATAATCAAGGCACTGACTTCCTGTGGTGATTATAAATCTACGTAAAATAATAGGTGCCAAGTGCTTAGAAGAGTGGCCAGCACATGGTAAACTCTTGATAAATATCCGTTTCTGTGGTTACCTAAAACCTCTCCATTGTCCCAGTTGCCGTTTGTATCCCTACTTACACCAATTTATGAACTTTCTGCATTTGTCTCTTTTTTTAGCTTGCTGTCCAGCCCCAAGAAGTTTTATGCTATTCACAAATGTGGACACTAAAATTCATTTATAAGAAGTCTGGTTAAAAGCAGGACTTGAACATTGCTCCCTTTCTACTTCCCTGTTCTAAATTTTCTGTTTACAGTACCCTTCAATTCCTATTTTTAAGTTGGTTCCCCAACTGTGACTAATCGTCCTCTTTCCCCTAGTGAGAAAATCATTGGGATACGCCACTGAAAATCAAATTATCAAATACATTATGAAAATCTACATATACTCCACCCACACTTTTCTCCTTATCTGCATACAAATTTACATCATAAGGTAAGGCAATTATATAGGGCTCTTAATTGCTTATTGGAGAAATTTTTCCCCCTCTTTTCTATATGTGAGTGTTGAGTGATCCAACATGATAGTCTACCCAAAGCAGAGAAGAATAAGAAACCATAATCTTCTGGGTCTGTGCTAGATTTCTTCTTGGTTCTGGGTATAAATTATAATTTGTTTAAGATTATCAATCCAGCCAAGAATTCCTCAGTATCTTCCATCAACTCTTTCAGAGAAGCTCTGAGGAACCCACTTTATTAGTTCAGTCTTCTTGTCATGGGTCACTTTAGAATAGTCCATTTAAAGCAAAGCAAGGAAATGAGTTTGACGGTATCTAGACAAGGAATGGAGAGGAGGCTGGAAAGAGACACCCTGGGAAAAACACCATCCAAAGAATTCCTTAGCTCTATTCAAGGACCCAGTTGGTCCTGAATCAGAGGTTCTCTCGCCCACTGACCTTCATCACACCCTGGCAGCGCTCCTCGCTTACTCACCCACTAAGCACCTGCTGGGGTTGGGTACTATGCTAGCTAGCTGCTGGCAATATAGGGAGGAACAAAAAAGAACAAGTCCTAACCTTCACAAGGATAAGATTCTAATGGAGATGCACAGACAAGGGAAAGGAAAGAATTTTAAGATAATGTTGTTAATTGAGTGTAATGAATAAATTATCAAGGAAGTGTAATTTAAAAACAAAAATGAAAATACTAAATACTCCTGGTTAGGGAAAACTACCAGGATTCAATCTTTGAACTGGAAGATATTGGAGGAGAAACTGTTTTCAGGGAATAACATGAGGACTTTGGACCTGACAGTCTGTCTAGCAAACAGTAACACTGAGAAAAGGGTTAAGGGGATAAGTCAAAATTTCACTGTTGGAGTAGCATTAAAGCATGCAGTTGTCCTAGTCAGCTCAGGCTACCATCACAGAAACCATAGACAGGGTGGTTTAAACACAGGAATTTATTTCTTAGGTTTATTTAGTTTAGTTCCAGAGTCTGGGAAGGTCAGGATCCAGGGGCCGCCAACTGATCCAGTTTTCTGAGGAGCTTTTTCTGGCTTGCAGATGGTTGTCTTCTCACAGTGCCCTCACATTGTGGACAGAGAAAGAGCTCTAATAACTCTTTCTCTTTTTATCAGGGCACTCATCTCATCATGGGGCCTCCTGCTCAAGACCTCACCTAAACCCAATTTCCTATCAAAGTCCCCACCTGCAGATACGATCACATTGGTGATTTAGCATATGAATTTTGGGGGGACACAAACTTTCAGTCCATAACAGCTGGTAGGAACATCCTACAAGAGCGTGCTTGGGAACGCTTTGTCTTATGTAGAGACCATAGCTTTCCCAGCACAGCCAGTGGTCTGGCTTCAATAGTGAAGGCAGTCAGGACACCCAGGCAAATGGGTCTCCAGAGATGCCCCTCCTCAACCACCAATGCACTTCAGTGCCGAATTTCTATGACAAATCCCTTGCTATCTTGAGGCATGTTTTCTAGGGGGAGAATTGAGATGTTACATACAATGTCTGTTTTACCATTGCAAATAAGGAATATGACTCTCAAGACTACTCTTTCTTACATGACTGAGAAAAGAAAAGAAAATAGTGTATTTCAACAAACTTTGATACAGTTACAGAGCGATTTAAATGACTATTCATTCTAATCATGAAAAATGTTAATCTGGGTCAGACATGTTTCTGTGCTTTGAACATAACAAGGAAAAGAAAGTTCATCCTATATACATTGCCAGTAATTGGCTTTAATTTTTAGGTGCCCATTTAGAGCTATAAGGAATGTTTCTGTGTAACAGGATCAGGGATAAATGGCAGAATACTTCATTCTTTGTGAATACAGATGATATGCTAACGCTCAGAAAGAACCTCCTTTAAAAGAGTACTTCCCTCCTTCATCATTTTCAGAACTAGGTACATGGACTAAAATGAACGCCAAGTTATTACCCTTAAAGAGTTGGGGGTAGTAGCATACAGATAATGCAAACCAACTATTAATGACAGTTCAAAGTGATACAGTGATACAAATGAGGGAATAACAAGTCCTAGTAATGCTTCAGAAACTATTTATGATCACTATTTAAAAAATAATTCTATGGGGCACCTGTGTGTTGCAGTCAGTTAAATGTCTGCCTTTGGCTCAGGTCATCATCCCAGGGTCCTGGGATGGAGTCCTGTGTCAGGCTCCCTGCTCAGCAGGGAGTCTGCTTCTCCCTCTCCCTCTATGTGCTCTCTTTCCCTCTCAAGTAATTAAATAAAATCTTTAAAAAAATAATGAAAAATTTAAAAGGATTCTAAAATAAATGTATGTCCCTCATGGCCAAATTCACAGAGGACCTCGAAGAAATCGAGTCACATACAACCAAATCAGGATGTACACAGGTTAGAATGCTCACAACAGTGAAACCAGAAACTGAGAAAATCCCTGACAACACTGGACGTCTCAGAGTCGTTGCGGCCAGGAGCACTACCTCAAAGATGAAATGGGGTCTATTGTGGGGGACAAAAATGGCAAGTCTGCTGATACAAATCACCAAAAATCATGACTAATTGCCTGGCACTTCCAACAAGTCTGCCTTGAATCACCTGCCTTCTCAGTATGTTTTATACTGTGGCTGAAGGGAAGAAATTAAGCCCAGGCTCTTCCTGAGAGATCTTGTGAGTGGTGAGAACCATTAAACCTGACATCAAAGTTGGGCAGGTGGGCTGTGAGGAGGTCAGGAAGGTTTACAGGTTTGTGTGTATCCAAATTCATGCAACACTATTTTGTTGGAATTCTGGATTTTACTAGGATAGTACTGATGTTTTCTTATAAGCTCTTTGGGAATGTGCTTTCAAAAGAAGAAAGCCCCTATGCACCCTCACTGGAGAAGACTAACTGGTGCCAAAGACAGCAGCTGGGCTGGCTGAGCATCATTGGATGGTGGAAAGAAGGTGGCCAGCAGATCAGGCTGCCTAGGTGGGAACTCTCATTCCACCACTAACAACTTCTTGGACCAGGTAAATCACAATTTTCTGGGATCACAGCCTTCCTCATCTGGAAAATGGGGTTGTGTTACCTTTCAGGGTGGTTGTGAGGCACTGTCATCTTGGAAGGAAAATCTCACATTATACCCATCCCTCTTGCCAAAAAGGGTCCAAATACCTTTCACTGGTGGGAAACATCTGAGCCTCATGACCTGATATGACCAGAAGGATTACAAGAGCATTTTTTAAAAGAAGCCTGTAATAGGCTATCTCCAGAGCAGTAAGCAAAACAATAACAATGATTGTCTCTAGGAGAAAAGCTAGATTGTTGTGGGGTGAGGTTGAAGGAAAATGGACTTCTCACTGTGTACTCTTTTGAACTACATATCATCTGTATGTTTAACCAAATCAAAGAAGAATAAAATATGATTTTTTAACATAGACTTTGGAACTCATCCCGCTTTGTGTGCTACCTCTACCATTGGGGTTATAATGACTTAGACCTTGACTCCACCCCTTGGATATCATTCAGCATGAAAGGTGTTCTACTTGAAGGGTAGATGGGACCCTACTTCAAAAAAAGAATCAAGCCCAACAATTACTAAAAATTGTCTTAATAGAAACAGGGTAGGACATGTTAACAAGTGAAACTCTGATATTTTATAACTGGTTCATCCTACTCTAAAAGAAAAAAATACTTATGCCATAAACTTTTCTTTCCTTCTTCTTCAATCAGGTGTATTTTCTCTAGTCAGCTGCCTGGTTTTCTCTATCATGAAAGGAGGTCAGACACCTCCTTACTTTTCCTCATCACCTCATCACCAAAGACTAACTTGCAACAGAAGGGAAAAATCGGTGTCATTGGGACAAGGACAAAAAGTGTCTTAATTTCCTTCATTTGGAAAAGAAAAACCAAAGTTTTTGGTTTCAGAGTAACTTTCAGAGTTACTGGTTGGTTTCTCAGAGTAACTTTCAGAGTAAGATTCAGAGTAACTCTGAAGTTACTCTTCAGACTTCCAATCATGCTTTCTTTCAAACTTGAAGTTCCCAAAGGGGAGAGCATTTTCTTTTTCTTCAGCATCTTAAACAGGGTCAAGTCTACCTATGTTTAAAAAATAAATACTGTTTGAGGACTCCTGGGTGGCTCACTGGGTTAAAGCCTCTGCCTTCGGCTCAGGTCATGATCCCAGGGTCCTGGGATCGACCCACATTGGGCTCTCTGCTCAGTGGGGAGCCTGCTTCCCCCTCTCCCTCTGCCTGATTCTCTGCCTACTTGTGATCTCTCTTTCTCTGTCGAATAAATAAATAAAATCTTTAAATAAATGAATAAATACTGTTTGAAAATAACATTATTTTTTCTTTATGTGACTCAGAAGCACTATGGTATAATAACGGATTCCACAGCAAAGCAAAGATCCCAGTGATATTTCATTAAACCCACACACTGTCAATGGATCTCTGGACTCACCACCACCATATGCACCAGACTGCTGTCCTGTGTAAGACAAGGGAACCTGGGGAACATTCCAAGCTCCTATCCCAATGAAGCTCCCAACCACGGTGCCCTCCTCGCTACTAAAAAATCTTCCTCAAGGAAAACAACATTCCTCAACTTCTCCCTTTTTTCACCTTTGGTATATTTACTCATGCATGTCATAATCAGCCTATTGATACTCTGGAAATATCCACAGGGAGGTAATGAGAAGCAATGTATCTTTCTTCTATGTTTTAGAGAAAAGAAGATTTGTGAGAACCATCTCCTGTCCTATAGTGCCCAGACCTCCATACTGAAAAGTCTATGTAAGGCACAGAGATTTGTGGAAGAAATCTCTTAATTCTAACAATAAGGACTGCTTTGACTTAACTATGAGAAGGAAGCAGTATTTTAGTGATTCATGTTTAAATGAAACCATTATTTTTCAGATCCTGCCAAAAACTTACCACAACTCATTCATGTGATTTTATTACAAATTAAGATTCCCATAATTTTGGAAGAGAGACGTACATTTTAGAGTCTCTTGGGAAGGGAAGCCCTGTGCTTCAGGGCAAGGAATTGCCCCGAAAAGTGGAACAAAATGAGGACTTTTGTTACAAAGTGAAGCCTGCCCTCACTTCAGTAGTTCTAAGTGATGCAGAAGAGGAGCCCTGTGACTGCTAATGTTGGGGGCGGGGCCGGGGACACAGCCAAGGCCTAGTGAGACTTACTTATAAGGAAATACAAAGAGAGAGAGTTTACAGAAAGTTTAGAGGTTTTGTTTCATTTCTGGTTTTTAATCTATGGATGGGTCAACCATCTCCATAGCCTAGTCCCTACAAGAAATAGGAAATAAGATCATGAAAAGGTTATATACAGTATTTTTTTTCTTTTACATTTACTTGGAGATGGAAGCTTCTGGAACTCATCAAGGGGTAGAAAGATGGAAACAAGAGGATAAAAGAAATAGAGGGATACCCTCTCCCTGCCAATAAGCCATGAGCCAGCCCAACCACTGGACTCACATGGTCTAAGAAAGGCATAGAAAGTTGTAAATTTGTCCTTTTTGGCACCTTTCTCCAATATTCAAGTATTTCCCCCCATATGAAATATTTGCTGCCATTCTATTTAATTTTCTTCATTCACAAAAGCCTACAGGCCAGGTCAGTGATGGTTCAGCATTATTTGGAACAACAGTTTCCAGTATAGTGTCTCATTACTTTACATACCTGGTAGGTACGCTCCATATACACGAGTACGTATTGATTAGGCCCACGATAACACCTCTGTAAAAAGTGAAGGCATCAATGAAGCACTATGAAGACTTCTATGTAAATAGACAAAACTTGGGGGCGATTTCTCAGCATTACCAGCCTGCCTTATTTTCAGCACCAAGAGCTCAAAGAGGTTTACTGGAAAGGGAACTAGACTGGGAATCCAATGGCCTGGGTTTGCAATATGTCAGCTGTCTAATCTTAAATGTCACCTCTCTAAATATCAGCTTCCTTATTTAGAGGACAAAAGTGCTCTTGGGTCCCTTCTAGCTTTAACATTCTCCATGTGCATATTCCTATTGATAAGTCCTGATAAAATATCAACCCCTATTCAACGTCGCTATGAACTATAACCAGGAATGACAGCAACAAAGTGACAAAAATATGACTGCAATCATCTTTCTTCTCTATGAAATTAGTGATTATGGCAATATCTCCCAAACTTAGTGGTATATTTTCCTCACTACTCAATATGTCAAAAAATATATGTACATAGAAAAATCTGGTGCCCCCAGCAGGAAAAAAAAAAAAAATCAATGTTACCTTATTTGTGGAGCCGTGTCTTCCCTCAAAGTTGGAGCAATTCAGGCATTTTAGAAAGTTCTTTGTTTTTATCCAAACTCCACAATCTGTGTAAAAAACTGTGAATTTATTTTCAGTCCCAACCCAATAGTAGCTGGTTCCACGTGTATAAAGAAATTGTTTTAAAAGTTATTCAAGTTTTCAGTTTGTTGATAAGACATGACTCCAGATTTTATCAGCTTTAACATCCCACCATTGTTTCCCCATGACCTACAGTGCCAGATTATAGGAAGGTACAGTCTGTAACTGTGAAGGAACATTTCATCTTCAACAGAAAAGCATTTATTAAGTCATAATTATAGCTGGTGCTTCGCTGATGAAAGAAAGAAAGCGAGGAAGGGAGGAAGGGAGGAGGGATAGAGGAAGGGATGGAGGGAAGGGAAGGGAAGGAGGAGAGGGAAGGGACAAGGGGACGGGAAGGGAGGGGAAGGGAGAGGAAGGGAGGGGAAGGGAGGAGAAGAGGGGCACCTGGGTGGCTCAGTAGGTAAAGCAGCTATCTTCGGCCCAGGTCGTGATCCCAGGGTCCTGGAATCGAGCCCTACATTGGGCTCCCTGTTCAGCAGGGGTCTGCTTCTCTCTTTCCCTCTGCCTGCTGTTCCTCTACTTGTGTTCTTTCTCTATCTCTCTGTCAAATAAATAAACAAAATCCTAAAGAAAGAGAGAGAGAGAAAGAGAAAGAAAAAGAAAAAAGAAAAGAAAAGGTAGTCCTTCCATTCTAACTATGCAGTCTATTGCTGGAATAATCCTCTGTACCAGCAGTGATAGGAATATACAGATAGCAAAACAAAAATAGCAGTTAATCAAGGAGGCAAAGACTCACACACAAGCATGAGTACGAAAACAAAGGAGCAGGCACAGTATTAGATGCACACTGAGATGGGAACAATCAACATCAAGGTCTGAAAATGTTGAGACAATATAAAACATCTGTGTTCTTACCCATCTGGGACTTCCTGGAACTGGTAGGGTTTTTCAGTGAGGAAATGTACTTTGGTAGGTGGACTGGGGGTCAATTAAATAAAGCACATAAAAGCAAGTGAGATCATCAGTCAAGAGGGCTTTCCCCTCACCAACAGCATATGGAGATCCGCTCCCCCTGAAAAGCCACCCAGAGCCCCAGAGCCCTAGATCCAAAGCATGATCGTTGGAGGAGAGGATGGTTCAGCGGTCAGCTACCTACTGGCAAGGACTGGTAGGAGGCAAGAAGTCTGACCAGGACATAGAGACAGAGGTCCTGATTAAAGAAGACAAAATTCTGCATCCATGTGAAGATGAACAGCAAAGAGACAGCAGTCTGTTGGGGAGATGCCGAAAAGGAAGGCATTCTCCTAAGCGGCAGATAGCTTCTGCTGTGTGTCACCTGCACCTTTTAGCACTGCTTTAAGAAGCCATTTGCTACTGAGTACTTTAGCATTTAGTATCCAAGAATGGTGACCCCTTTACCTCTAGTGTCTTAATATGCTGAAATGTGCCCCAAATTTGAAATGTCTGTGGGATATTACTGTGAAATGGTCCCCATCCTTAAATCATTCTTTCTTGCCTGCTCCCCAAAGGCTTAAAAATGGCACTTAACTCTTAGAGCAATTCCACTGGCTTAAAATAAGTCACAGCTATCTTCCTCAAAGAAAGTAGGGGAACGGTAGGAGACGGAATGCAAATCAGCTCACAGGTTTTGTCAACACGGAGAGAAGCAAATAGACTGGGAACTAACCGATCAGAGGGATCTGGGGTTAGCTGTAGAACTGATGTCATCTTGATCAGATTACTGCAGCCAGGAGTTGGTTGTTGGACTCACAGAGCGGAGTGGTTAACAAGACAGGAACACTGGGCCCTGGACAATAAAAACTGGGTAGATTAAGGAGGTGACGATCAAGGGAGGAAATTCTCTTATCTCTATTAAGCCATATCTACATGGACTTAACAGTCAATAGACTTGCCATACCTGTATGAGAGCAATTAATTTCCTGAGGAAAGACAGTGCCCCAGCATGAGCACCCAACAGGGAAAGGGGTGAGCAGGGCAAGTGCACTAAGCCCCAGTCTATAAACACTACAAAAAGACACTCTTTTTTCATTTGAAAGCCATATCCTGTAGACTTATAAATTAATTCATTAATTCATCAGACATGTATTTTGCACTCATCGCACATCAGGCACTACACCAGGCCCCAAGGATACAGAAGTGAATAAATAATATAATTGTCACAATAGCTTCCAGTGTTGGGTACCTAATATGCTCCAGGAACTCCATTCTCACGAGGCAGAGGAATGCCTGCAAAGAACAAGAGGCTTTCCGTTCCCACTCTGCCAGTGAGAAACTGAGATGAAGAAACAAAGACTCTAAGAGGGCGAATAAAAGTGACAGATCTCTTAAGGAACTCCAGTGCAAGAGTGAGATAAACAAAGTAATATTTACAATATTCTGTGGCAAATGCTAAAACAGAGATTAAAAAAAAAAAAAAGGGAGGAGTTCCTAACTCAGCAGAAGGGAAGGGAGATAGGAGGGGACAGAGGGCGGTAAGAAGGACTGCGCATGTGTGCGTGTGTGTGTGTGTGTGTGTGTGTGTGTGTGTGTGTAACCTGGGTGGTGGGCGAGGAGTTCAGGAGGATAAACAGTCCAGGAAGAGAGATAGGGGTCATATCAGCTGTCTTACCACCATGGCACAAAAGCTCCCCTCCACATTTCTGCAAGATGAAGAATGTTCCTTAGAAAAAGCAGCAGGGCTCACACAGTGTTTTGGGATGACACAAGAGGCTCTTTTCAAGACACTTTTGATCATCCTGAAGAAGAGGGGGCATTTATCATGACAGACTAATTGCTCATCTGAGGTAGGTATTGTTCCATCTATCTATGTGCCCTATATGACTACATAGTAATGACAGGTTTTTAAACAAATAATCCAAAGCTTATGTGTCCAAATCAGTACTCCAAAGTAGTTAGTCATCTGAAGTTTAAATGTGAATTGTAGGGTCCCCACCACAGCTCTGAAAGCATTTCAGGTACATCTCTTACCTGAAATTTCCTTCACAGCACGTGGTACGTTCCTTCGCGGTGGCAAGTTTTCACCATTTAAAGTGCAATACCTGGGGGTGTGGTTTAAGTCAAAAATCAGTTGGAGCTGAATCCTCGATGAGTGACTAAACTGGGTAAAAGTTATTGAGAATATCAGATAAATCCCAGGCACTAAGCTAAGTGTATTTTATAAATCATCTTAGCTATTAAATTCTTACCACAAATGTATAAGGTGGATATCAGTGTCTCCATCTAAGGCTTCTTTAATAATCATAAAATTAGTACATATTCACAGAAAGAAGTTTGGAAAATCTAGAAGAGTAGAAAGAAGAAACTAAACCTCATTCCAGGTCTCACTGCTCCATTCTAACCTGGACTGATAGTACCAGGCTTATTGGTTTAGTCTTTCTTCTCTGAGTGAGTACATAAACATACTCTGACCTCCAAAATTAGTCATACTGTGCATAACTTTCTAATTTTTCACTAGTTTTTCATGTCACTAAATTTCTTCTACAAAATCATCTGTACTCACTGTTTAGTATTCTCTTATTTGGATATGTCATAATCTACTCAAAGAATTCCAATGTTTCTGTGCTTCAAATGAACCCTCTTCATAGATAAGTCTTTGTGGATTTCTGTGATCCTTCCCTTCAGTTAATTTCCTAGAAACAGGATTGCTGGATTCAAGGCATACATATTTCTAGAGGCTGTTACAATTTCCCCGATTTTTAGGTGAGTAAATGAAAACTCAAAAGAAGTGCTTTCCAAGGTCATAAACCCAGATAGCAAAGGTTGGATCTGACCCAGGTCTGTGACTCTCTATATCCGGTAATTTTTTTTTCCTGTCATTCCTGTCATTTATCATTCTGATAAATGAATAAATTCTGATAAATGATAAATGAATTTTGATCAAAAATGCAAAATATCAAGAAAAAAGAATTTTTTGCATATGCAACTGAAACTATGCCTGGAAGACTTTTTTTAAAGGAGTTTTAAAAATGCTTTAGATTTGCACTGTTTCCCTAACGATCCTTTACTCATTCCTGAGTTTATGTTTTTGTTACATTCATCTTTAAAGCACTCACTGCACTTCATTGTTTCATTCTTAGAAGATGTCAGTTCTGTCCTTTATGAATTTACAACACTATTAATATTCTGGCCTAAGCACTGGGCTTCTGGTAGAACTGCCAAAAAGCATAATTTCTCAGGCATTTAGGCAACCTAATTGGGACAATCTTGGTTACAATTCAGGCAAGCCAGAGCCAGGTGGGGAGTCCACACCCACGTGTTTAGAATACCAAAGACTAATAGATAACCAGTCTTCTTTAAGTCTGGCTACATTCTGATAACAGGGAAGAAAAACATTTCCCACCCAAAGTTCTACTGGTTTGTTACAAACATATAGTCCGTTCTCCTGGAAGGATGAGTGGAATGAGCAATACAAGAACAACCAGCTTTCTTCCCTGCGCATTTGTCATGGAATGTGGTTTAAAATGGATTAGAAAAAAAACAGACTGGTGGGCGAGGTGCACTACAAGGGACGGGTGGGGATGTTGTGCTGAAACTGTATTTTTTTAGAGTTGAGTCTACAAACACTTCCAAATTGTCCTTAATCCTTTGGCCCCAGGCACTTGTCCCTCTTGAGGGACCAAAAGGATTTTAAAGATAAGGCAGAGCAGAGGATTTTAAAGATAAGGAGGAGATTTTAATGACAAGGCAGAGCAGGGAGTTGATTTAGTAATTCTGACTCCAGGCTTTCAAACCTTTGCAGGAGGATGCTTTCCACCTCTTTGGGATCTCTACCGGCTTTCCCCAGTACGCTGTAATTGATTCGGTGATCCAGAAACTCCCCTGCTTTCTTCCCCCAATCACTTACCTCAACCTGAGCGTTTCACCAACATCTCAAATGTAACTTGACCAACAGAACTTTGTACTTTTGCCCAGACCATCATCACCTCCACATGACCCACCCCAACCTACTCCTCCAATTTATCCTGTGAATGAACAGCAGGGCGCACCTAGATATTCCAGCCATCCGAGTTACGCTTTTTCCCTTAACCCAACATTCTGTAGGTTTCACCAAACGCATCCCTGTTCTGTCCATTGATAATCCTCTCCATCTGCATTGCTATCCTCCCAATGTAAGCCTCAATAGAATGTCAGCTAAAATTATAGTTTCTACCATCATCCTTTAACAATGTGTTCTCCACACAAAAATCCAAGTGATCTTTCAAAACATAAATCAAACTAGGGGCCTAATTTAAACCCTCCAGTGACTTTTTGTCAGAGAAGGCCGGACTCCTTACCATGGTCTTCAAAACCAAGTCCCTCCCACCTCCTTGCCATCATTCTCTATCCTATGCCTGCTCCTGGCCCACCACTCAGGCCTGGTTACTTTTCTGGGCGTGGCCTTGCATGGGGCCTGAAACTTACTTTTCCCACTGCCTGGAACACTCACCCTCTCAGACCTTCAAGAAGATGCTTTATTTCTACCATGCAGAGCTCAGTTCAAGTGTTATTTCTTCAGAAGTCTTCCCTAATTCTCCATAAAAAGTTGCTGCATTCTGGTTTTGTTTTTGTTTTTTTTTTTTTAATATCACTCCTTACTAGTGGAAATCATCTTCTTTTCATCTATGTAATTGCTTGTTGTTCTGTCTCCCTCATTAAAATACAAAGATGGACCCCTAAGAGATGGATTTGTCAAACTTATTCGACATTCTCTACCAGCACATAAAGCAGTGCCTTGCTTAGAGTAGGCACTCACAAAGATGTCCACATGAAAGAATCGATAAATGACTGATATGATGGGCAGAACCCAATCCCCTACTATTGCCTTAATTCCTCAAGAAAACAACTATCTGTTCTGAGGTTCAGGCAATAACACCATATCAAGTGAGATTCAGCTACTAGATAATTTGCTCCAAGTTGTAAATTACCTACTTTTAATAGTCACATCAATTCTTAGGCTTGTACTACACTAATGTATTAGTGGCCTGGAAAAAAATTGACAAAGCTTCCAAAATACATTTCTCATGACTAGCAAGTCAGTGATGATAGAGAGAATCTGGCACATTATATTTTATACAATTAACTCCTGTTGCCCTCTTGAATTTTACTTTTTTCCCTCTCCTTCATTATTTTATTTTTTTATACTTTTTTTATTTAAGCTTTTTTTAAATTTAAACATATAATGTAACCCCACCACCCTCTCCCAACCCCTCTCCCCCCCACCCCCCTCAGTTTGTTTTATGACATTAAGAGTCTCTTTTGGTTTGTCTCCCTCCCGATCCCATCTTGTTTCATTTTTTTCTTTTCCTACCACCTTAACCCCCAAATTATTTTATTTTTTTTAAGTTTTTTTTTTTTTATTTTAGTTCCAATATAGTTAAGTCCAGTATATAGTGTTATGTCAGTGTCAGGTGTATGATATAGTGATTCAACAATTCTCTGCATTACTCAGTGCTCCTTAGGATAAGTGTACTCTTAACCCTCATCACCTATTTTACCCTCTTCCCACCAACCTCTTCTCTGGTAATCATCTGTTCTCTATAGTTAAGACTCTGTTTCTTGGTTTGCCTCTCTCTTTTTTTAACTTTGCTTGTTTGTTTTGTTTCTTAAATTCCACATAGGAGTGAAATAATACGGTATTTATCTTTCTCTGACTGACTTATTTCACTTAGCGTAATGCACTCTAGTTCTGTCCATGTTGTTGCAAATGGCAAGATTTCATTCTTTTTATAGTTGAATAATATTCCATTGTGTGTACATATATATAAAATACAATACATATGATAAAATATAGAGAGAGAGTATATAATACATAAGCAACAATATCCCATTGTGTGTGTATACATATATACATATATGGATAAAGTTGTGACATATATATCTGTATCCATTCATCTGTACATGGACACTTGGGCTGTTTTCATAATTTGGCTATTGTAACTAGTGCTACAATAAACATAGGGGTACATGTATCTTTTCAAATTCTTGTTCTTGTATTCTTTGGGTGCCTTCTTGAATTTTAAGTTAACTCTCTTTGTTTAAAGAATTCTGGATTTGAAAAGTAAATTCTTAAGGTATATGACTAAGATCTTAAATGAAAATGCATGGATAATAGATACTATTCAGATTATTCATCTTGTCACCTAGAAAAAGTATGCATTTGCACCCAAAATATACATGTATGTATATACACTCATGCAGAGGAATGCAGAGACATGAGAACATATTAGGCATTAATGAGTCTGCTGTATGCATGAAACTTTCTACAGTATATAACGCATGAGTGGCAAAATAGGTCAAACAGTGGGAACCTCCACATCTTTGAAATCTTTATGAATACAATGCTGTCCCCACATCACCTCTTGCCTAAGAGCTTTAAAATAGAGCCTTGTGAGGAATGTGAAGCAAAAAAGAAAAAAAAAAAAAATCCTAGCTCTTGTGTGGCAAATTAAAGCAGCACAGCAGTCCGGGGCTCTGGTGTCATATTCACTGGGACACATTCTTGTGGGTAAAATAGTGCTTCTATGTTGTCTGCTCTGAATGAAAAAGGATTTTCCATATATGTTTTTATAATGAGTGTTAGGATTTGGTTACATATTTTATTCAAACTGTGAAAGCCAATGGTAGCGATTCAATATTCTAGCAATGATCTAAATGGTATACTTACTTTCTTCATAGAAACATTATGGGGAACACTCTAAACCACTCTTTGATGCTATGCATATGTTTTATTTTAGATTTGTGTCCATACACCTTTCCCCATATGAGACACAGCTCCTTCCCTCTCCTCCCATCGTTTCAGTAAAGCTGTGTCCGTGTCAGATAACCAGAAAACTGAGCTATTTAGAGGCAAGGAATGGAGAGGTATTGTGCAGAAATAATTGTGGTGCCTCAGATGTTCCCCGAGAGTTACTCTTAGGGGGTGAACATTCATTTCTCTATAAGTTTCTAATGAAAATGTTAGCAACCATAGGGCTCATCTTTCTCAGATTCACTTCCTCCCTCTCGGGTCATTTTGTCCTTTTAAAAAACTGATTTCTCTGGCCTCCTTTGTAACAGATGTTGCTTTATTGTTTGCTAACATTATGCTAACATTACACTTACAAAACAGTCTGCAGAGCCTGACTTCTGTCAACACAGTCTATGGGTTACAGCACAAGCTGGGAAATTTTTCCCAGCTCTCATCAGTGACTCCCCTTGGGCAAGTTGCTCAACGTCATCAATTTCCACATGTATAAATTGGGATCCATGATAATATATATCTGAAGTCTTTGGAGGAAAGGCCACCTTTCTTGTTTTTCAAACTTCCTCCTTGCAGTCATGTTGTGTTAAAAGTCTCTGGCTTTCCAGACAAGAGAAAGACCCATTATTTGCTTAGCTGGTCAAGCATTTTTTAGACCCATGCTTTTTTTTTTTTTTTTTTTAGATTTTTTTAATTTATTAGTTAGAGAGAGAGAGAGAGAGAGAGAGAGCACAGGCAGACAGAGAGGCAGGCAGAGGCAGAGGGAGAAGCAGGCTCCCTGCCGAGCAAGGAGCCCGATGTGGGACTGGATCCCAGGACGCTGGGATCATGACCTGAGCCGAAGGCAGCCGCTTAACCAACTGAGCCACCCAGGCGTCCCGACCCATGCTTTTTAAATACATCTTTATCACTCAAGTACCCAACTGTCTCCTTTGAAATCTTCAAGTGTGTTCCAAAACTTCAATGTGTGTGTACTCAAAGACAGAATATCAAAGTATAATTTTGGAGATAGAATATATTGCCAATGTATTTTACTTGTAATATATAACAGTTCTGCAAGAACCATGTTTGTCAAGCTGAGCAAAATGAATTGTTTATTTAAGGCCAAGTGAGGTTTAAGTCAACTATTCTTAAGCTCCACCCAGCTCTAAGAACAGTGGAGAAGTGACTACAGATAAGGCGTTGGCTCCTGCTATAAGGAAGTCATGTTGCAGAAAGGGACCAGGACTTGGAAAAACTATAGTCTACTGCATGGTAAGTGAGACCTAAATCAAAATGCAAACTTGCTCTGAGCCTCCCATGGAAATTTGAGACTGACAAGGGCTTCAAGAAGACAGTGACTGTGACTTCTAAAGGGGTCTCCAGTGAAGAACTGAATTTCCAAACTGAAAGCAATGACTAAAGACAGAACCGTGAAGGAAGTAGTGATTCTTGGTTTTAGGAATTCTAGTTTTTGTCATACCAGGCTATTTCTAAGTGTTAAGTGTTGCCATTGTTTTCGGTATACTAGTCTAATTTCAAGTTATGGAAAATCTGTAATTCAAATTCATTCACATCATGAAATTATTACTGCAATTAAAAGTTCAAATCAAACATTTAGAAAGGCTTTTGACCACATTCTCTCACCTGTGTGAAACCCTTCAAGATATGTTATTGTTGCTTTAATTTCCATTTCTGGAGTTTATATTTATTTGTCTCTAGCATTTCTTTCTAGAGGATAGGAAAAATTAGGGAAAGACTAAGTTGTATGTGATGGAGCATTACGGTAAGAGAGGAGGGGAGCCTCAAACCCAATTCCATGCTTTTCTTCCCCATCCTCTACCCACACACCACCCTAATTTTCTCTTTTTTTCTCAGAGCTGAATTCTCTTCATCAGAACCATTCCCTGAGGCTCTAACACTTTCCACTAGGATAATTTATGTTAGCCTACATCTTCTTCCCCAACCATACTTCCTTGGGAGAACCCCGCAGGAGGGGAAATCTCAGGCTTAGAGACTGGTGGAACAGCATTTGATTAGAAAAAAATATAACCAGAGCTCTCTGTTTCTATAAGGGTGTCATATGAACTAAATACCCAAATTTCCTATCTTTGTTTCACTGTAGAATTACAGTCACTATGACAGAATTATTAGTATGAATACTTGAAGCACTGACAATATTGTGCACTTGATTGAATGTGCTTAGAGGTAGGGGATGAGGGGCAATATTTGGGACATACATAGGGATATTTAGGACACACACTAAAAAGTTATTCTCTGTTTATCTGATATTCAAATCTAACTGCAAATTCTGTATTTTTATTTGCTAAATCTGGCAATTCTAAATAAGAGGCCATTCAACTGGGAAATTACAAGGTCTTTGTGATCTTTGAAAGATCAGTTTCCAAATGAGTTGAGGGGAAGCCAGATTACCAGAAGAAAAGGAGCAAATAATTATAAGGAAGGGGAGACAAGGATAGAGCCCTTTCCCCAGAAATTGGATTCGAAAAGAGAGACATGTGTTGCAATTTTATTTTTTTACAGACTTTTTGGATAAGCCCAAAATGGTAACAGCATTCAGTTAAATAAATAAAGAAATCCATTTGGTTAACACCAGATATAATAATCTTAATAGACTGTGCCAGAGAATGACAGAAAACATATATCTGCCATTTTGTCTTTTAAACACACACACACACACACACACACACAAATAAATAAATAAAATAATGAATGCAAATGTATTTCACTATTTCTAATTATTATATTTGAATAAAAATTCTGAGTATAATAATTAATTTAGTTTTACCTCTTTAAACATTAAACAGAAAATACTTGTTTGCCTTGGTTAAAAAAGAAATAAAGAAATAACAGAATATGTCAAAAGAAATTGAAAAGATAAGAATCTGAAAGATTTTTGCAACATACATGCATAATCGAAACAAGCATTTGTATCCAGAAATAACTTCTAAAAACAGACAAGTAAAAGTCAACAACCCAGTAAATAATAAAATGGGCATAAAAAATAAACAGATATTTAACAAAAGGAGAAACACATAATCAGAAGCTCCAACTTTTTAGAAACAAGGGAAAATAATATGAAGTCCACTACAAGATACCATTTCACACCCACTGAACTGGCAAGAATTTCAAAGTCTAACTATACCAAAGGTTGGAGAAGATATGGAGCAATAGGAACCATGAGCCACTGTTGGTGGGTGTGTGAACTGATTTACTGAGGAAAACGGTTGACGGTACCTGGCAAAGTTGCATATGTTCATATTCCATTGATCGGTGATTCCACTTTTCATACCCTAGAGAAAATTTTGCCTGTGAACATCAAGATATATATATATATATATATATATATATATATATATATATATATACACATACATACATACACACACACACACATATGGAAACAATGTGGCTGTCAGTCAAAAGGGGAGTAAATAGATAAATTGGTATATTTATGCAACTGAATACTCAACAACAGAGAGAACCAATGAGCTACATACATATGATGAATCTCACAAATAAAATTCTGAACACAGAAACAAATCATAGAAAAAGGCACAAAATGTTATACTTTTCCTTTAAAGTTAAAAAACTCATGAAATTAACACCATTTTGTTGGGGATATGTGTACACTAATATCCTTTTACTTACAGTTTTACTCCATATTTTTACAAACATAGAGTATATATATGTATATATTTACAGCAAATGTCTATATATTGATATATAAATCATATTTTTATATATATTTGTGGACTGTAAGGAAAACTGTCAGGAAAAGGATGGGAATGATAAACACAAAAATCAAGACAGTGATTACGTCTGGAGTGAGGCAGAAGGAGAAAAAAAATAGGGAGCTTCTAAAGGATTAAAGGAGTTTTCTTTCTGACACTTGATGATAAACACAGGGGTAGTAATGCTATTGTTATTATTTACACTTACTCTATACGTATGAAATACTTAATAATTTTTGAAGAGAAATCTACCTAAATTCTCATCAAATTTCTCATCATTTTTTGCAGAAACTGAGTTTATTTGGGTAAAGATTGTGTAAGCCACACCCTTCAGCCCTCTTGGGTCAGCACACGGTGACAGATGGGTCAAGCCCACGTGGGCTTAGAGCCTTTTGAACATTACGCAGATTCAGCATAGCTGCAGACTTCTTGCATCGGCACTAATCACTGGCCTTGCAGCTCTGTTTTGTGTTTAAGATTGAGCCTTTGAGAAACTACCCCACCCAGAATGTTATACAGAATCTTCAAAACATGTTTTTCAAGGGCTCTGAGAGCCAAAAATGATTTGGCATAATGACAAATGAGCCAATGAGCCCTGGGTCCAGAGTAGTCAGTGATTTTAAAGACTCAGGTGTAGGATTTCAGAAATGGTGCAATCAGGTATTCTCCTTGGAATATATTTATTTTTAGTTTTAAAGGAGATGATCAAACTGAACCCTTTTTCATCTTTATTTCATGCCAAGTAGGGTCCATAAAAATTTAGATCCTGGAACTTACCAAGGGCCAGTTAATGGAGTCTGGCTGGCACCCTGCCTACTGCTCTCCACCAGGGCTACACAAGCTCAGTGAGACTCCCATGCCTACTCTCCTACACTCACCTCTGTTGCCATCACCAGGTATTCCTGTCAACAGATCATGAGCAAGTGTCAAGACCTGACAATTGTCAGAGGACCAATGCATATCTCACTCACTGACTGGCTAAGACTCTAGACTTAAGTTGAATAAAAGACAATTCATTTTCCTTCTGAGCAAAGGAGGAGCTCTTCATTTTCTGATACCTATTTACTTCAGGGACTTCTTTTCTTTCTTTCTTTCTTTTTTAACCATCCCTGATATTTGTCTTCAAAATAAAGTTACAAATAGAAGTGTCTCCTCAATATACAGACTACAACTTAATTCTGACTGAATCTCACCAAGAACTCTCAGCACAGCGAATTAATCTTGCATATCTATCACTGCCATTTTGTTCCTTGTCTCAGAGCTATGTAAGGTGGAGGACATTCCCAAACTACTTTGAAAAAGAACTAGAAACCAGTTTCAATAACTTGGCTGCTGTCATTTAAACAGATTTGTTTTTCCTGAGAATATTGAAAATCTTTCCTATAATCTCAGCATCCACCTCTCCCCTCCTCCCCTTACAATGGTCGTCTCTTCCTGATGCCAGTGGATCAGTGTCCTGTTATCACTTGCTTTACTTTTCATATATTGCTTGAGTGCTTCAACTAGTGCTGTTTTCTTTCTTTATTTATTTTTTAAGATTTTATTTATTTATTTGACAGGGAGAGAGAGAATGAGATAGAGAGAGCATAAGTGGGGGGTAGGGTAAAGGGAGAGGAAGAAGCAGGCTCTCCATCCCAGGACTCTGGCATCATAACCTGAGCTGAAGGCCTACGCCTAACCCATTAAGCCACCAGGGGCCCCTGCTAGAGCTGTTTTCTACAAAACAATATTCATGGGCTTTGTGACAGCAGTTCCCCACCTAGGGCCAGTCTTGGTTCAAATCTGGGATTGTGGCCATATTCTTGGTGGCTAAGGTAACAGAAACGTACCCTCTTGATAAACTAGGTAAAACAAAGCTCTGTTACAATATGATGACTATAATAGCAGAAGTCTTAAGATGAGATCACAATACAGAAAGTTTTGTCAAAGTTCTTATGTGACAATTTTTAAACAGTCTAATGCAAAAGCAAGGAAGAAGGACAACAGCATAAAATCAAGACAGAAATCTAGCACTTATACAAGCATAGCTATACCATCAAGAACCAAAAAGCTATGTAGGTCATATTTGTATGGTCACTGATGAATATGAAGCTCTCGCCCTCTCTTTTCTAAGTTTTCCACTAGTTAAATGGGAACAGTAACTCCATTCACCTCCTGAGGATGTTGGAAGGATTCATGAGGCAATGCTTGTGAAACACTCAAAGTCCTTTCAATGAAAGATCCTATGTAAACACCACCTTGTACTGTTCTATCCAACCATAACCACACTCTGCTTGTTGAAAAAACCTCTACACCCCAAAAAAGGAGAAGCGTACATTTCGAGTTCTATACTATTTGTAATTAGCTGACTCTGAGTAATAGGTTGACATAAATAGATGGATAAAATTAAAAAATGTATTTTGAGGTGTGTGATATCTCATTCAATTTTATTTCTTTCTCTCTAAAGATTGCCTCCATAAATATTATTTTTAACACCAAAAGCTTATTTTTAATTAGCACCCTACTTTCAGTGTCACTAATTGCAGTGTTAGGGGCAATATCGAATACTAATTGAGAGTGCTTTGGATTACATCGTTCATTGGCCTGAGAAAGAGATTTCGTTAACAAAATGAAGAGAGGATGCATGGAAAATGAAAAGCTCTATTTTTATATGGGTGAAACGCCTATACACGATAAAGTAAAACCCATATCACCTCAGTTACCAGATGGAAAACAGGAAAGAAAAGAAACTTATGGTTGGTTCCAGATTCCTGCTCCACAGCTGCGTTTTGAAATTGCACCATGGATCTGATGTTACATCATCTGATTTATCTGGTCTCATGGTTCTCCTCTCCACCCTCAGGAATTCTGGGCAGTTCTTGTTTATGTCTAAAAAGATATAGCCATTACTCTACAGGGGCGGTCTTTTGTCCTTAGTTTCAGACACTTTTTTGAGAAAAATTCAAGGATCTTTTTCCAACGAAAACTGTACTGAGAAACGTAGTGTAAATATTATTCCATCCAAAAAACCTTAGTGAAATATTGCCCCACATATGAAGCCCTCTGCCCCCAAACGTGAGAAGGTTGAAAGATAAAAAGCATTCATGCAAATGTCAAACGTATTAGTAGTTCACATTCAATTGAATTTATTAATAATTTATGGAGCTCCAGTATGAAGAATTGTGCTTGTTGCTTCAAGCACTGCAAAGATGATTTAGGTAAGACCTTGCTCTGGAGATTGAATTCCATCAGTGCAGGCAGTAGGATAGGAGTGGGGATAAAGAGGTACAATAAGCACACAAGTAAATATAGTCAAGAAGATATCAAGGAAAAGTACAAAATGCATTGAGAATGACCAATGAAGACTTTTTATTTGATTGAGGTATAAGGAAAGTCTTCACGGAGAATTTGGTATTTGAACTGGACCTTGAAATACAGTTGGAATTTTATAAAGGAAAGATAATAGAAGAGAGAAAATATGAGACAAATGTAGGAAGGAGAAATTTTTTGTAAAGATTTTATTTATTTGAGAGAGAGAGAACACACAAGCAGAGGGATGGGGCAGAGGCAGAAGGAGAAGCAGATTGCCCACTGAGCAAGGAGCCCAATATGGGGCTTCATCCCAGGACCCCAGGATCATGACTGATCATGACAGGATCATGAGCTGAAGGCAGAAGCTTAACTGACTAAGCCACCCAGGTTCCCCGGAAGGAGAAATTTTTATGGTACATTTGGAGGACAGAAGTAGTAAGGCACCGGATACTTACACTGGAGTTGAGGATGATAGATGAAAATAGTGGAGGCTAAATTAGGACTTGCCTTGAAGCTCACAATAAAGAATAAGAACCTGTTAAATGGACAAAGGAGCCACCAAGGTTTTGGAGCAGGAAAACAGCCTGATTTGAGCTATGCTTGAGTATAAAGAATTTGTCTACAGTTGTGTAGACCTATTATAGAAGGGGCAGGGGAGGGGGGGGTCCATGAGTAGAGAAACCAGTTAGAAAGTGTTTGCAGTACTCTAAGCAAGAAATAAGTCGGGGTAGGGGC
This sequence comes from Taxidea taxus jeffersonii, assembly GCA_003697995.1. Taxonomy (NCBI): domain Eukaryota; kingdom Metazoa; phylum Chordata; class Mammalia; order Carnivora; family Mustelidae; genus Taxidea; species Taxidea taxus. The sequence continues at coordinate 60,011 of RCUC01157474.1, forward strand.
TGCTAAACCTGGTTTTAGCAGTCTACATGAAAAAGAGATGTCACAGGTGGGATTCCCCAGGAGAAATACCAAGACTCTGAAATGTTTGTGCAGGGACTTCACTCAGGAGGGCTCGCAGAAGCATCTTGAAGGCAGTGGGGAAGTTAGCAGTGAGCAGAGAGAAGAGGGAAACTGAAATGTAGTCACAGCAGAGGACTGAGCCAATCCCAGAGGAGGTTCTGAAGCTGAGATGGCCCTTCAGAGGTCTCCAGTGGAAGCAATGGGTCTGGGCCATGTACGCAGCAACTGGATTAGCCATTGGATGTAGAGAAAAGGAAAAAAGTTGTTGAAGTGAAATTTGCATGAATTGGCAGGTGACGTGATATAAGGTAAAAGGAGAAAGAAAAGGTCAGAGCCAAAGCCAGGTTTAGGAGCACCTGAGAAATAACTAGAAATGCAGTTAAAGACCTGATTTGGGGGTGAAGGTGACAACTTCCACTGAAGACATACTGGCAAATTCTTACTTTTAATAACACTGTCACTAGGATCATACCTGAGCGGCTGTGGAGCCTATAGTTCATCATACTTGGGTTCATTCAGGTGCATTACTGAAAAAGAAAAGATAAAGATAACTTGAGTTCATATTAACAGCAAAAAGAGCACTAGAGAGTAGAAAAGGTCAGAAGAGGATTCCAGGTGGACATGCCATAAAAATTTGAAAATAAAAATTAAATTATCTCTATCTATAAATGATACGATGGAATCCCTGGGAAACCATTCAGTGATAACACAAAACAATAGAATCCATAAGATGTCAGCATACAAAATTAACACATAAAAACCAGTGCCCTTTAAATATACAAACCACAACTTAGAGAATTTAATGCTTTTGCAAGAGCCAAAAAAGAGGTAAAATAATCAGGAATAAATTTAACACAAGTAACAAACTTAAATGAAACTTACATGAGGAAGATTTTAAAGCTTTAAATCCTAAGAGACATGAAGTTGACTTCAAAAAATGGAAACATTTCCCCTTTTCTTGGATAGGATGACTCAACATTACAAAGATATTGATCAGTTCTCCTTGAGTTATATAAGTTTAATGCAATCCAATAAAAATACCAATGAGCCTTTGCTGGAGTTAGTCAAGTTGGTTCTAAAATTCCTATTTTTAGAAAAGGCAAGAATAGCTATGAAAATTCTGAAAAAAATTAAAAAAGAGCCAGGTGGGAACAGGGGAGGACTAGCCTACCAGATTTAAAAACACTAGAACGTCTCTATAATTACAAAAATATATATATGATACTCTAATATAAGTAGAGAGGCCAAGGAATAGAACAAAAAAGTAGAACCAAATACATGCCAAAGGTAAGGTCACTTATCTTATTAAATGGTGTTAAGGAAAATGTAACTTATTTGGAAAAAATTAAAGCTGGATCTGCACATTAGCATAAACTTCAAGTACATTAGAGATTTAAATGTAAAACAGTAATTCAGGTAGTAGAAGAAAACATGAGTGAATATCTTTATAATCTGATGTTAGAGAAGCCTTCTAATTAGGATTCAAATCCAGACATGAAAAAAATACGTGGAGAAGCATAGCTGAATAAATTTTTTAAAATAACCTCACATGGCAAAAAATCATAAATAAAATTTTTAAACTAATGACAAATTGAGAGAAAATATTTGCAATATGTATCACAAAGAAAGAGCTAATCTGCCTAATATACTAGTGTCTATAAAAACGCCAGGACAGAAACAACTCAAAACCTAATGTGGAAAAGGGCAAAAAATAAAAGTTCACACACACACACACACACACACACACAGATATAAAAGAATACAAACATATGTAAAGATGTTCAATTTACTCATAATGAAAGAAATACAAGTCAATGCTATACTAAGTGTATACTGAGATATTTTCTCACCTACAGATGGGCACAAAATCAAAGCTTGACAATACATTCCCTCACATCTTGCTTCTAAGAATGCAAGCTAGTATAAACTCGGTGAGGGAGAACGTAGCATTATCTAACAAAGCCACATATACACCCTCCCTTTGATCCAACAATTTCATTTCTAGGAATCTACCCCAAAGACATGTCTTCACAAATCCAAAACAGCAAAGGCACAAGGTTATTCACTGGGAAAAATTTTGTATTATCAAAATACTGGAAACAACCTAAATGCCCATCTCTGAGAGATAAGGGATTAAGCTATGCAACAGCCAAACATACAATGGAGTACTAAGCAGCTGTTAAAAAAAAAAAAAAAAAGAAGGTGAGGAAAATCTCCCCGAATTGTTTTGGAGTGATATCCAGGACATATTTTTAAGTGCATAAATAAAGTTGCAAAGAGACTCTATATAGTATGCTACATTTTATGTAAGAAAGATAAGCCCAAAATTAATGAAAATAATTATTTGTAGTTGGTGGGCAGAAAATAGCAGAAAGGATAGGGATGGAAATGAGACTTCACAATATATATCCTTTTTTTTTCTTTTTACAAGTTTTTACTTTTGAACCATGTATGTGTTTTATTTATTAGGAAAATAAATTTTAATTTGAAAATGATCAAAGAAAAGCAAATCCCAAGTTTGAACACAAATTGAAACAAATCAGTATCAAATTGATACTATAACAACATAATAATATTAATTTATGTAGTTTTTGAAAATAGTAGCTCAGCCATCTGTAGCCTCTTTGTGAAGCAGTTCTCAACTGAGGAGGATTTTGCCCCCAGGGGACTTTTGATGATGTCTATAGATATTTATTATCACAACTGAGGGTTGAAAAGGGAGTACTGGCATCCAAAATCTAGAGGTTAGGGATGGGACTAAATACCCCACAATGCGCATGACAGCCCCCAGAACCAATAATTACACAGCTCAAAATGTCAGTAGTGTCCAAGTTGAGAAACAGTATCTTGGTGGGAGAGAGTCGAAGAACCAAAACACAAAAAACCGTGAACAAATTTTGAACTTTATTATAGTTTTTTTTTGTTGGGAGAAGCACTGATGCAACAATTCTGAAAAGCTTTTGTGACAATTATGTGATAGAGAGAATAAACAAATGTATCCATACAGTTGAGAACCAAGGTTTTCATTGCCCTAGAAAAAAGATACAAATATGGAGTGATACAGCAGAGAAGTCCTGTGATTGGCCAGTATGAATTCCTGACTTAACAAAAAAGGAAAAAGAGAAGTTATCTCCTAGCTTTTCTCCCTGAAAGGGCCTGAAGTAATGACATCCCAGTAGCAATAAAGACACGTGGCCCCCAGTCACCATCTCTAAAGGCCATCATCCACAGAGAAAAACCAGGGTCCTTGGAGAACATGCCTACTCAAGGGCTGAGCCACAAGGTAAGCCCAAATATCTGACTGGGTCAGAAAGCCCAGATGTGCTGGAAGACCAGTGAGGATATGGTAAAGAAACAGGGGATCTATCTTGAAGGAGCTCACAAAGGTCAAATTTGGAACAACGTGGACCTGAAAAAGAATAACAGTGGCAACGGATTACAATACATTGAGTCAAAAAAGAAACCAGGAGTCCATGGTGTTAACTCAAAAAAATGGGGGAGTAATGAAACCTCTTTTTCACAGAAAAATATCCAACAACTATAAAAGATATATTCACACTAGAAAATCACCATTGTGTAACTAGGAATGTAATCCTTGATTCCAGCCAGATCAGAAGTGGATGCTAACACCTTTGGGGAGGGTAAGAGGTTCAAACATTCTCAAAACACTATGCCACATGTTACTTCTTAGTTACAAAAGGAAAGTTTCCTTTACTTTTGTGAAATCTGGCACCCTTCAAAGAATCAAGCTTCACATCACCGGTGTTAGGACAAAGTGATTTTACAAGCCTCCTGATGTGATGCAAAGGGAAGTAAGCAGCATCACACAGGACCCTCTCCCACCCTACCTGTCCACAGGCAGCATAATGCAGGATAATGGGCTCTGAGTAAGGCAAATTTTGGTACCCATCCCAAAAAAGGAAATAACCAAAGGGATTTTAAAAGACTATAGGAATGTGAAATATCATGCATGATTTGTCATTGGTTCCTGGAGTTTTAAATATTGTTTTAGAAGACATTAATGGGACAAATGGGAAGTATGTGGATTGTTAAATACTATTATTTTCTTAATAGTAAATTTATTTCTTAGGAGAATGTATTGTGAGTATGTAGAAAAGTATCCTTGTTCTTAGGAAATATATGCTGAAGTATTTTAGGAAAGGAGTACCTGGCCAGCTCAGTTGATAGAGCACTCAACACTTGATCTTGGGATTGCCAGTTCAAGCCGCATGCTGGGCTTAAAGCAGAGACTGCTTTAAAAAAAAAAAAAAAAAAGGTACTTAAGGATGAACTGCTATGATGTCTGCAACTTGCTTTCAGGAGTTCCTAGAAAGAGAGAGACAGACAGAAAGAGAGAGTAGATGTGGCAAAAAAAAATTTTTTCATTAAAGATTTTATTTATTTATTTGACAGACAGAGATCACAAGTAGGCAGAGAGGCAGGCAGAGAGAGAGAGGGAAGCAGGCTCCCTGCTGAACAGAGAGCTGGATGCAGGGCTAGATCCTAGGGCCAGGAGATCATGACCCCAGCCCAAGGCAGGGATTTAACCCACTGAGCCACCCAGGCGCTCCAGATGTGGCAAAATTTTAACAACTGGTACATCTAGGTAAGGGATTTACTCTGTCAACTTTTCTACAAGTTTTAAGTGGTTCATTTTTTTAAAAAGTGATGGGAAAAAAGACTTCTTTGAATCCATGGGTTGATCAAGAACCAGTACACTATTTCAAAACTGGTAAAGGGAAGAAATCAAGCATTTATTCTGCTTTCCCTAAAAGAACTGTCACTCAGCATAAATAAATATGGGAAATTAGGGAAGTTTCTCTACATGGAAGCCTTCTGTATAAAAAAATGAGTAGCACCATTGGCAACCCCTAATGACTTAATGAATCTAGGCATAATTATCGATGACTGCCAAATTGTTGAAAAGAGAATTACCAGAAAGTGTGTGTCTTCTGCAAGAATTAGACACAATGCCACCACCTATGAAGCAGTGTTGCCAAAACAAAGCAAAGCAAAACAACCCAGATTGAATCTGACCAAGCTTCTAGACCCATCCATACATAGGAAAAGCAAGGGACAGAGGAGAAAAGGAATCATCACCAGGAAGATGCAATCAGCTACACGGAGAAGAGTTTCCTGAGAAAGCTACAGGATAACCAACTCTGTTCTTTCCCAATCCAACTGTGGAGAAGGAGAGGCATAGATTATCAGAAACTTAAATGACATAGCAACCTACTGCAATTGATGCACCTTAGTTTGAGTTCTAACTCATACAAATTTATGAAGGTTGGCAGGGCTGGGGGGAGTGTATGAGAAACAACTGGAAAATGTAAACATTGCTGGGATGTTCAATGATGTTGAGAAATGATGTTTAGGTATTTGGGGATATGATAATGGTGGTTTGTGTGGTTTTTGTTTTGTTTAAGATTTTATTTATTTATTTATTTGACAGAGAAAGAGAGCACAAGCAGATGGAGCGGCAGGCAGAGGAAGAGGGAGAAGCAGATTCTCTGCTGAGCATGGAACCTAAGGTGGGCTCCATCCCAGGACCCTGAGATCATGATCTGAGCCAAAATGCAGATGCTTAACTGACTGAGCCATCCAGGAGCCCCTGACTGTAAGTTTTTAAAGAGTTGTTATCTTTTGGAGATCTACCCTGAAATATTTATGGAGGAAATAATGTAATATGCAAGGAATTAACTTCATAATAATGCAGAAAGATGTGTAAATGGAACAAGAAAGTCTATGAGTTGGTATTTGTTGAAGGTGTGTCAAGAGTACATGGATGTTAATTTATTTAATTCTGAAAACAGTTAGTTATTTGAATTTTTTTAAATAAAAGATTAACTGAAAGAGTAAAACAAAGACAGCATTGGAGACAAAAAACAGAAGGAGGCAGGTGCGCTGCTTTCACTGCACTCCTACCTCAGATCATCTCCTGTTACAGCCTCATCTACAGTATCGCATCAAATGCTCACAATGTTATACCAAGACTCTGGGTGCCTGGGTGGCTCAGGTTTAAAGCCTCTGCCTACAGCTCAGGTCATGATCCCAGGGTCATGGGATCGAGACCCACATCAGGCTCTCTGCTTAGCAGGGAGCCTGCTTCCTCCTCTCTCTCTCTCTGCCTGCCTCTCTGCCTACTTGTGCTCTCTGTCAAATAAATAAATAAAGTCTTTAAAAAAAAAATGTTATACCAAGACTCTGATGGGTATCCTAGAAATTAAGCAGCTCTCCCAGGTTCAAATCTCAGTTCTGCCACCCCCTGGTGAGCCAGTTAGCCTCTATTTCCTTATCTCTACAATGGGGATGACAATAAAATCTACCTTATAAGGTTGTAGGGAAGGTTAAACAGTGAGTTATTTTAAGTCAAGTGCTTAGGACACTCCCTGGTGCAGAGTGACACAATGTAAATATTAGTGCTTATTATTAAGGAGTGATAGAACTAGCTGAACCAGAGCCCATTATCCCCCATGATGCTGCCCTGAGGATCATATGTGTGTGTGGATGTGTATCAGGTTTTTAGTATCCTCTGCCAAAGCCACTTTGTCCACCCTGTTGGACACACCCTGAATTGTGTTCAAATCTCAGCAGGAGAGTTTCAAATATGCCAAGAAAGAAATATAGGTGTTAATAGAATCTTCTACAGTAACTTTGGCAAATACTCATTCATTTGTTCATTCAATACACATTTACTGAGACTGGTTCTGCAATAGATGTTAGGGATTTAATGTCTCTAAGTCAAAGTAGACACAGCTGCTGTCCTCAAAAATTCACTGATGAGGCACCAGGCTTGAAGTTCCACCATCCAGCTGCTTAGGAGGCAAAGGATGCCAAGTAGAGCAGAATGAGGGACTAAGCTGATGGATCTGTCCTCCGAGGACAACTCTGTAATGGCCACCATACAGTATGTCCAGGATCTAGCCAATTCAAGTATGGTTCTGGAAGTCATCGGCATTAGTTAGGTCCAAACCAAGGAGCAGATCCCATCTCTGGTGACTCCAGCCAATGATTAATTGTGTAGAAACCAGCTGGGAGCAAAAGAGAATTTTCCTGAATTCTGTCTACCTATGTAAGAATTTTCTTAAATAGTTGAAGAATGAAGGGGAAGATTCTAATCCCAGGAAGGATAACTGGCAAGAATAAAATAAAAGATATTTAGGTTTAATCACACTGGCAGTGTCCTAGTCCTAAGGGGTTTGTGCTTCCAGCCAGGAGAAGTAGGGAAACTACAGCATTATCAAGGTCAGGACCAAGTTCTGAGGCCTAGGCCATGAAGGATAGGGGCAGGGAGTCCTGTACCACAGCGGCTGTTTGAGTGTTCAGTGTAGCCCCTTACATTCCACATGTTCCCCAGAGCCAGACCCTAAGACAAGAATTCCTTCTGTACAGGTGACTTACTAAGAAGTTCTCCCAAGAGAAACCAAGCAGGGAATGAAGGAAATTGGAACAGGCAAGACAAAGAACTTCTTTTTTCAACAGCCAAATAAGGGTACCATTTCAGACAAAGTCCCAGAGTGTAGGTTCAGCTGGATTCTACACAACTCCTAGTCTATATTTTGCCTCAGAGTTTATCCCAACTAGAGGCAAAAGAGCTGGCTCTTCTGTTCCTATCATACTATCACTGGCTAAGGACCATCCCTGAGGAAACTAAGCCTCCAGGTATTTGCAGCTCTTTGCACTTATGGCCAAAGTGGTTCAGGTGGTCCCAGCACTGGCCTCTGCAGGCAGTCTCAAGTTGGTCTTGACAATGAAAAGATAACACAGAAGTCAGAAGAGGACACAGGTTATTAAAGTGTTCTGAAGAGCTCTGGGCCAAGTTCTGTAGTGGCCCAGATTCATGCCTATACTCAAGATTCTGGGTCTAACTGAGAGTAAAGAATAATTTGGGAGGATGTCCATAGGCCTAGTCATTGTGAGTACACTATACATCATTAGTGTGCATCTCAAAAATTACTTGCTACTTCCAAGTATAATAGAGCTAAGCTGCTGACAGATGGGGACTTGTAGAGTTGACTCAGACATGGGTAACACTGGGCAATGGGTGCAGGGTGTAAGCTTTCCCCTACATCCACCACTTGCAGGGGTCACACAGACTGCTCTGTTGCCCTCAGAGCCCCTGGGAGGCCAGTTTGACAAGCTCATTGCCTCTTTCCAGTATTTCCAACCAGCAAGCGAGATTTGGAATCATTTCCATTGGGTGAAATACTAGGAATTTACAGAACCTTAAACATCTTCATAGAATTGACATAAGGTTTTCGTAAACTTGACCCCAAAGTCAGTAAGAAAAATGTCACTTGGCTTACTCAGTGATTATTCTTCCTGTGTCTCTTGGATATTTACTTTGTGTTTGGGCCCATGTCACAGGTGCTGGATGATCCCAAACCCATTCTTGAGACACTCAGATCTCTCCTTATTCCTTTCAGATCCATTCCTTGAAGCTGGATACTGTTCCTGACCTTCATTTCTTCATATTACATCAGAGGTCTCATATTGGGCATATGGAACTTTGATATCAGAAGTTAGAGTGATCTATGATAGCAGAAGAATAAGAATGTGCTGGTTTATGTGTGTTTGTTGGAGGGGGAGTAGGACATGGTGGTGTTAATTCTGGAAGGCAAAGGAGAAAAGATTGTCTGCTTTTAGAGTAGAGTAGAGCCATAGATAGACAAGTCAATAATACCTCAGGAGGGCACAGCTGAAGGGGAGAGCAACACTCACAGAAACTGAAGTGGCTGAGGCCAAAAATTATACTCATGATGACTCTAAGGCCAAACCAGAGAGGAGATCCCATAGATAGTCAAAAGGGTAAAAACACTGCTCAAAAAGCATCCCTCCATAGCCTTATCATATTTTTTTTTTTTTGCCTTTAGCACAGGGAAATGCAGTACTACTTCTTTTACCCTAAAAATTGAGATATCTAGAAGTAATAGCTTCAACCCTTTAACCTCAGCATTGATCAATACAAACGACTCTAAATTGTTCATTCATTCACCAATGACTAGAAATGACATAATCTACTCTGCCTGTACTGCCAATGTTCCCCTTTGAATCACTGTGGTAAGTAATGCTACTTCCTGAAAAGATCATGGTCATTCCAACAAATGCAAGTTATTCTTACCTGTTTTTAATAGAGTCACTGTTCCAGAAGCATGTTCAATAAATTGCTTATAATTGTCCTTTGCCCTTCAGGCTGGTAAATACTCAAATTATTTAAGGCAAGACTACATACATTATGGATCTCCTGATGGATGTGTGTGATAGTACCAATGACATAGTCTGTCCAAAAAAAAATCTGACCAAGTGTCTATATCTAACTACCACTTTATAGAAAATGCAAGTTCAAAGGAACATGTTAATTTATGTTCTTCAAATTACATCTATTGTATCTGTATGGTGGAAATACTATGTAATGGTATGCTAGTGAACATCTCTTCCCATTCCGTTTCCTGTGACCTCATGCTGATAGCTTAAAATTGGCCATGGTGGGAGTATCTACACCACGGAAAGTGAGAAGTGCTACAAACCAGGGCTTTCATATCCTGAGAGTTCATTGTTAAACACTGAACAATACACTACGGCCTTAGCCAATACCCAAAAATGTGCATTATTAACAACACCCAACTTAAGAAAAAGAATGGCAGAGGGCAAGTCAAGGAGGAAAGTAGCAGTGATCTTATGTGACTGCAGTTAAAATATCCTATTTTCCAATTTTACAAAGACCGCTGCTAGAACCCCTCCTGAAACTACAGGGTGAGCAGCCCTCAAGCATAACCTTCATTCATTTCTTGATCTAGTTAGCTGGTTCTATTAAGTCATTCAAATCTTGTTCAAATGTCACCTCATCAGGAAGTTTTCTCTAACCACTGTAGCTGATCACTCTCTCTGTCATTCTCTACCCCTAAAACTGTTCTATTTTTCTTCAGAACACTTACCACTACCTAGGATTACATTATCTATTCATAGTGAACTGAAGCTTTAGGAACACAGATTCTGTTCTATTTTGTTCGACGTCATATCCTAGCACTAAGCACAGTAACTGGCAGGTTCTCAACAAATATGAAGTGCATGGAAGGTTGTCTATAAATTATTGTTGAATAGGGAAAGAAAAACACATTGCAGAGAGATAGACTCAATCCTCATTATTTATAGATTCTGTATTTGTGAATCTGCCTACCCATTAAAATATATTTCTAACTCAAAAATCAATGCTCACAGCACGTTGGCCCTCATTCACAGATATGCAAAGAGCAGTGAAAATTTTGAATCATGTAATGTGCATGTTTCCAGCTGAGGTTGACCAAGGTGATGCTCTGTCTTCTTATTTCAGCTCTTGTTTTACAAACACATGTCCTTCCTATGATCTATTTGCTACATATTTTTGCATTTGATTTTGCCATTTTTTAAAAAGATTTATTTATTTATTTATTTATTTGAGAGAGAGTGAGAGCATGAGTACAGTGGCAGCAGTCGGGGTAAAGTGGGAGAGGGAGAAGCAGGCTCCCCAGTGAACAGAGAGCTCAGCTTGATCAAGAACTGCCTTGATCATAGGACCTTGAGATCATGACCTGAGCAGAAGGCAGAAGCTTAATGGACTGAACCACCCTGAGCTCCCCTGATTTTACTGTTTAAAATGGCCCCCCAAGTAGTACTTAAGAGCTGTCTGGTGTTCTTAAGCACAAGATGTTCATAAGAGAAAATATGTGTGTTAGATGAGCTTTGTTCAGACCTGAATTACAGTGTTGTTGGCCATGAGTTCAGTATTAAAGAGTTAACAGTATATATCAAAGGGCGCCTGGGTGGCTCATTGGGTTAAGCCTCTGCCTTCAGCTCAGGTCATGATCCCAGGGTCCTGGGATTGAGTCCTGCATCAGGTTCCCTGCTCAGCAGAGAGTCTACTTCTCCCTCTCCCTCTGCAGCTCATCCTGCTTGCACATTCTTGCTCTCTCTCTCTCTCCCTCTCTCTATCAAATTAATAAATATATATAGTGTCCTTAGACAGAAATACATATAAAACAGGTGTTTTTATTGATCAGTTGATGAAAATGTTGTGACCAGAGGCTCACAGGAACCTAACTCTGAATTTCTCCTAGGAGCAATGGTTCAGTATTCACTAATTTAGTGTTTAGAGTAACTTTATAGAATATAACTATTGCAAATAATGAGAACTGACCGTGTATAGTATATTCCATCTGTTTTAAGAAAATATGAGAGATAGCTAGATGGATCAATGATTGATTGATTGAAAGATAGATAGATGGATAAATAGATATAAAGGTAAATTTGTAAAGACATAGAAAAATACTGGAACCATATATGTCAAACTCTTATCTCTGGGGAGTAGGATTAAGGGGATATAGAAAGTTTCACTTTGTGCCCTGTATTATGCCTCTGTATTTTTGAAATGTTTCAATAAGTAATTATAATTTTGCTAATTTTTCAAGAAGTATTTTTAATGAAATTAAAACAATAAATTCTGAGGGGACCTGGATGGTTTAGTCATTTAAGCATCCGACTCTTGCTATCAGCTCAGGTCATGATCTCAGGGTCATAAGATCAAGCCCCAGGAGGACTCCACACTGGGCATGGTGCCTGCTTAAGATTCTCTCTCTCCCTCTCACCTTGCCTCACCCTCTACCTCTCTCCTTCTCAAAACAAACAAACAAACAAACAATAAATTCCTCTTTAAAAACACTCATGAACTTAAGCAGGAACAAGGTAAAAAGCTCACGTAATCTTTGGATTTTCATTTGGAAAGGAACATCAATAAGAAAGTAAGGAAAATAACAACCACCAGAAAAGTGAGAGAAGAGGTAAAACAGTATAAGAAAACATCAACATTTCTTCACCAAAGTGCTATATAACTATGTGCACAAATAAAGAACCAATATCTGTGAAAATGAAGCTACCTTTACACCAGCAACAACGTGAATGAAAAAACGTGTAAGAAAAAAGGAGGGCCATCAGGTTTGACCTAACTCACATCATCAAAGGAGAACCAAGTCAGAAAAACAAAACAGGAACACAAAACCTTAAAGCAAACAGAACTACCTAATTCATAATATAGTGAAAATAAACAGACGCTAGAGCAAAGGTATCTTCCTGGATTTGACTCTTCTCCACATTCTACATTTAAGCAGCTAGACATTTTCTTAAGTAGCATCCTATTCAACCTTTACAAAAATATTGGGCTTCTCATGAGAAATTCCTTTTTATTTTCTTCCCAAACGAAATACATCATCTGCTTGAACTTGGTTATTCTCTATAAGAGCGGGTCATTTTTCATACAGTGCTGGACACTGAGTAAAGACAGGAGTGCTGCTAACTTATTCCAGGCATAAGAAATGTCACGCGTGCACAGGTAGATGGAGAAACAAGATTTAGTGTCCATTCCTAACATAGTGCCTAAGGGGTAAAGGCTATTCTCAGAGTTGGAATTGTTCTTCTTGTTTCGTGAACAGAAACTCATGAGGTAAGAAGAATCTGGGTGATGTTTACCCTCTCCTCCTCATAGACAATAGCAATACAGATCAGCCCTAGGTGGCCTTAGAATCAGTAAAAGGGCCTTTCAGCCAGAACCGCTAACTTCCAGTAATTTTCCAAAATGACCAACACAAAGGGGAAGAGGAGAGGAACCCTCTCTATGTTCTCCCAGCCTTTTAGGAAACATGGAGTTGTTCCTTTGGCCACACACATGTGAATCTACAAGAAGGGTGATATTGTTGACATCAAGAGAATGGGCATTGTTTGAAGAGGAATGCCCCACAAATATTAGCACAGCAAAACTGGAAGAGTCTACAGTATTGCCCAGCATGTTGTTGGCAGTGTTGTAAACAAACAAGGGCAAGATTCTGACCAGAAGTAACAACGTAAGTATTGAGCATATTAAGCACTCAAAGGGCTGAGACAGCTTCCTGAAGCGCATGGAGGAAAATGATCAGAAAAAGAAGGAAGCCAAAGAGAAAGCTCTTGGGGTCAATGGAAGCGCCAGCCTGCCCCACCCAGAGAAGCACACTTTGGGGAAACTGATGGAGAGGAGCCTAAGCTGCTGGAACCCATTCCCCATTAATTCATGGCATGATAAAAAAAAAAATTTAATTAAATAAATAAATAAATAAAAGAAGACCTCAAGACTATAAAACAAAACAAAAACAAAAAAGGACAAAGAATCGGCAAAAGGTTAACAGTACTCTCCCCAGCTCCTCACTCCTTACGCCCTTCCCCACCACCATCCCCATTAGTTCTTTGTTCCATGGGGCTCCCTATAAGGTATCACTTTTAAAATGAATTCTGCGGATTAAACATTTGGACTGATAGATTCCGAATGAACCCAAGTGTAAGAGAATCTAGACCATCAGAAGGGCCATCTTGGAGCTTCTGCCCTGGAAGATGAGAGAAGTTGAAGGGGTAACTCTCCAATGGGAAACTGCTGTGGTTCAAGAGTGTCACTCAGGAAGACGCCCTGGTATGATGCTGGGTCAATGTTTTTACCACCACAGACTTGACTGGCTTACTTTGCAATCACCCAGCAAAAAAAAGCCATACAATTGCCCTCTGAAGTCAAATATTGTATAACATATTACAGAACAGAAATTAGGAATCTTCAAATGAGAGGTTTTCCCAAAAGAGCCACAGGTAGCATGAGTACATGCCTGGTTAATGGGCATGAAATTGTACTATATTTCTTCCCAAGTACATTTGTTTCCTTAAACAGGCAAAATTTCTTTAATTAAAAAAAAGTTTCCAGGGCATTTATTGATCCTTCATTGTGAACATTTATATTAATGGTTGAGAATAAAATGTGAGCATTTAAGAAGAGAAAAAAAATCACGATGCAAGCTAATCTCACACCAAGCCTGAAGCCAAGCTAATTGAATTTTAAGTACGGTAGTGAGTTCCTCCTTCTTCACACCACTAATATATTTCACTGAATATAGAAATAATCTTTCACTGTGTATTTTAAAAACACATAAATAGACAACATTATGGCTCACAGATAGACTAAGGAAAGGCTTCTCCTGGGGTTTTTGTTCTCCATCTTTCTTTATAAGTCCACAAGAAAGAAAAAAAAAAAAAGGATGGACCTTTATCAGAACCTGACCTAGACCATTTTTAGGGCAGAAAAAATGAGGAAACCTTCTAGAAGGCATCACTAATACTCAGTAAAACAAATACGTTTCAAGAGCTCAGAGTTAAATTCATCTAATGAGCCGATAATGAAAAAATTTTTTCTAGGACTATTTGCCTGGGGGATTTAAGGCTTTGTTATTGGAAAATAAGAAATTCTAGACTCTGAGAAAGGCCACTTGGCTCAGCATGGCTAACTCATTCAAATTCCCTGATTCTAGCTCCCTATAGTTTCTCAATTTACAAATTCATCTAGTCATCATTTTGGAAAAATAAAATGATGTTTCTAGCTTCTCTAGAGTTTGTTGGCAACTGCCTATTTGTGACATTTATCCTTCGGGTGAGAGCATTTTTGACAGTAGCATCTTTTTTCTCCTACTGTCCTATTTGTATAAGGTCAGATTGGCCTCTATACTGTGAGCGTGAAGAGCTTAATTGGAACAATATTATTATCCTTCACAATTTACAGAAATATATTTGGCCTCTGCAAAGTGTCATTTTCCTCAGAGAGAATAAGCTGCTTCCTTATTAAGCCCTTTGGAAAACCAGAAATAGTTCTTCTGAACCCTTTGGTGTTGGCAAGGCATTCCACCGTGTTGCTCTTAAAGTAAAAGAGCAGAAGAAACACAGTGGTCTTGAAATTTTACTCTAAAACGTCCTCAAGTGAAAATCTTAAAAATCACTGAGTCAGTCTTGGAATTGGTAGGATTCCAAGGAAGAATACCATCAAACCCGCACAGGAAGGGATTTGGTTTCCAAGCAGGCAGGATCTACCCCTCCTGTCATCTGCATGTGTGGCTCTATCTTGTGCCATTAGAAACATAATTTCACCCATTCCTACAACTTCAGCTCCCTTGTAGGCAAGGATGTCACAGTTTTACGCAGCCACATTCCCTGACTCTCTTTCCCTCTGAGTTCTAGCCGGAAAGACCACGAGCAGAAATTCTATCATCTCAAGATCAAAACGAATGGGACCATTTGCTTTCTTAAGTCTTTTTATCATTCCACTGTTCAGATTCTTCTCAATGGTGTTCCCATCTGTTACTCCACTTCACCTTTTACTTTATCACTGTGTCCCCAACCACTGCATCTCCCTCAGTTTCCCCATTTTCCCCTTCAATGATATTACCTTTCTCTTAGCCTTTTGGTCATCAGATCATCTAGCTATTTTTCACTGCCTCTTCTCTTGTCTTCTAGGTGCAGCATCTTATCAACTCTCCCTCTAAGGTATGGCTCTTTTCCCCCTCACTTCCTCTGTGCTCCTGCAACCACTGCCCAGCTGCAGGTATCCTTCTTCTACTGGTAAACCCTAATTTGTGGTATTCAATTTACCTGCATCCAAGCCCCTTCCCCCATCCCCTCCATTTTCAGCCCGTCATAGTCTGTGCAGCCATCTCTTCCTAAAATTCCATTTTTGGTATTTTGTCCTCTGGTCCTGTCTATTCCAGGCACCTGCAGCCACGCTTAATAGTCTACACTGAAACAACAGCAACGGCTCTCTAGTAGCTGAGGACCTGCCACAGTCATACCAGGTACTATGCACATTGTTTTGCATACATTATATTTAGTCCTCTCTACAACCTTAAGAGTTGAGTTTTGTCATTCCCATTTTTATCACAGAGAAGACTGAGCCTTAAAATAGCTAAGCGACCCTTCCAGTAATGACTAGCGCTGAATGAGAATGTTCAACAGTTTGCCTTCAAACCCATGCTTTTCCCTGATTATGAAGGTCTTCGATTGCCTAACGGATCTCCCTGAACTCTTACAGCCTGCAATTTCAACATCCTCACAACCTGACCCGATCCACCACTAACCTTGTGCTCTGAAGGATGGTGATTAAGGTCGTGCACTCTGGAAGCAGCTTGTCTGGGTTCTGGTCTTGACTCCACAGCTCACCAGGTCAGCCAGTCACAGCGAGCGACTCTACCTCTCTGCACCTCCACTTTCTCATAAAATCTGATTACGGCACTCGTCTCAGAGAAATGGGAGATTAAATGAGACAATGCCTCTCTTTACATGATCCCATCTGCTTCCCTGCCAAGAACGATCTTCCTTCCCCTTTCAAATTAGGAAGAGGCAACACAAGCTCACCACTAACTCTTAGTAATTAATCTCATGTTCATAATATTTCTGTAGCTAAAGTTCCCTCATTTCATCTGAAGCATCTCACAAACATCTCTAGACTATATGTCACGTTATCTTGCTCTTGGTCAGATATTATCTCGTGTTGTTCTTTTGTTCTTATCCACCATTTTTCTCTTCTCAAAATGGTTATAAATTTCAAAGGACGCAGACATTATCTCTGTGTGCCTCACAATAAGAACTTAGCATGGTGCTGAGCACAAAATGCTTTGTGCCAAGCTGAGAACCTCAGACTTATATTTCATAAATTATTATTTACTAACCATAATATCAGTCACATTTTCTTCTTTCTTCTCCTTGTGGTGGTCAAATTCCTCCTCTAAGATTCTAAACATCTCCAGCCTCAATCCTAAAGTCCCAACCCCACCACCTCAGGAATCCGCTCCCTCATACAGGACCAGGAACGGGGACTACAGGCAAGCCAGCTTGTCTGAAAGAGGAAAAGGTGAGAGGACACAGAACAAGACTAAGCCACAGAAGCAGGCAGAGCCAGAACAGGCAGAACCCATCTGTTTCCCTTGTCCTATTTTAAGACAGAGCACAGCGGCCAAAAACGCTCATTCTGGAGCTAGGCTACTGGGGTCTGAACCCTGACCATGTCACTATGGGCTGATTACTCTTCCTTCGGGCCTTGGTTGCCTGACCAATACCATGAGAAAAATTATGAAGTTGATGGGACTGTCTGATTCCCTAGGAAACAGATTCTGAGATAAAAATTAGTGTAGCAAGTTCTCTCAGGAAAAACATCAGAAAGGCAGGGAGGGAAGGCAGTTTGAGAAAACGGTGAAGCGGAACTGGAATACGGTGACAACAGAGCCTCAGCTGTTCCTAAAAAAGCTCTGAGGCTAGAATGGCCCTGCAGACATATCCTGAATCAAGGCAAGTCAACTGGACCTTTGTACCCCTGAATGGACCAATCGCTGGATGCAGGCTACCCCTGGATGGGTATGTAACTTGGGCCTGGCAGCTCCTTTCTGCCAAGGGTAATTTCCAGAGAGAAATTGAAATAAAAGCTGTCAGCAAACAACCCCTCAGGAAATGAGAGAACAGACGCTTTGTCCTGGAGGGGAGATCTGTTGGACACACTACAGCATCCACTACAGTTGGTATAAAAATTAAATGAATTAATATCTATAAATCACTTAGCATGGTATCTGACACACTTTAGCCCAGCCTAAGTGTTGGCTGTTACACCAGCTTCATTGCCTACAAGGCCTCTTTGCTTTACCTCAAGATTTCCTGACTAAAATTTTAAAAGAAAGGTGACAGTATTTTTTTATTTCAGTACCTTAGCAGCTAAACACTATAAATATTTATGCATTTTTTGATGATTTATGGGTTTGCTTTTACCTATTACATAATGCTTTGGCTTGTTGTACTTTCAAAATGTTTATTTCCATACTGTCTATCACAGCTTAAGGCAAATAGAGGAGAATAGTATCTTCTTACCTAAACACATACAGAGCAACTACTGGTTATTTAAAGAGTAAATTAATATAGATAGCCTTGGAGAGAAAGATGAATTTTTTTAAAATGCCAAACTAAGGGGCATACTTAAATGTCAATGCCAGGAAGACTAGAACTTGGCAAATCTCTGAATGGATACCCTTCCAGCCACACTCTGGGACCTCCCTCTCCTTATGACAATATCCCTGAGGCACTGATTTCCTCATCTTGAGCCCTAGATACCCAGAAACCAGAGTTTGGGGACCCTGGTGCTGTTAGTGCAGGGAGACTGATATATGTATGCAGCTACCAAACTTCAAATTTAGCAAAAAGTAGTAGTATGTATCTCTCCCCATATATAATGTAATGCTCACAATAATGTAATGCCCTGATTCACAACATCTAATCTTATTTAATAACATTACTGAAGAAATATGTAGTTTTCTACACCATGAATTTTCTTAATCAATGTTTAACAAATGTGCAACTATTATATATTTCATGCTAAGAAAACATTTCAGTACTCAATTTCTAGAGCTTCACATTCTTCCTTATCCTCCACACCATGTGTCTTCCTCAACCAAAAGGCATCGGAAATATGGATTTCCCCTTAAGGTTAGGAACAATATCTTATTTATCTATGTATTCCTACAGTACCTTGCGCACAGTAGGAAAAGCAAAAGAAAAATCACCATTTGACAAATATTAATTGCATACAGACACTGAGCTAGGTGCTAGAAATATAATCCTAAATATATAAATTCTCCATTCACATGTGGAGAACAATCTAGTCGAAGAAATAAACCATTAAAGAAATATATCTCTTATCCCTTTTTTTTTTCTCTTATACTTTCGATAAATGATGTTAAGGAAAAATCAGGATGTGATAAGTGATTACGTTAGGGGAAGTTGTTTTATATTGGGTGGGCAGGAGAAAAGGAGATGACTGAAAAGAAGCAGAGGCCAGTTGGGATGGAAAGAAGGAGGAGGAATTAGCCAACAAGACGTGGGTGGAAGATTCCAGGCAAAGGATACCATGTGTAAGGAAATGAAGGAATCTTTGGGGTTACCATTGGTGGAGGGACAGAACTATTTACAATTTAGAATGCAATTCAGAGATAAATTTGATTGAAAGCTTAACATGCAGGTTTTTAAAACTTGGCCTACTTTGTAAACAATTCTAAAAAAACACATTTTTGGATTGACAGTGAAATATTTACTTTTTTTTTAAGATTTTATTTATATATTTGACAGAGAGAGAGAGAGAAAGCAAAAGCAGGCTGAGCAGCAGGCAGAGGGAGAGGGAGAAGCAGGATCCCCGCTGAGCAGGGACTCCATCCCAGAATCATGGAACCATGACCTGAGCTGAAGGCAGATGCTGAACCAACTGAGCCACCCAGGCACCCTGTAGAATATTTATTTCATTAAGGAACAAGAACCGTGGTAAATGTTAAGAATACAAGGTGAAGGAGAGAATGTTCGTCCTCTGGGAGCTTACATTTAAGCAAGAAGAGAAAGTCAACAGTCACATGAAGAGGGGCAAGTACTGGGGAAGGGGCTAGTGCAGAGAGTGAAAACGACTCAGAAGGGACCACTGACTTTAAAGAGTGCCTCCTGCCAGCAAAGAGCATATAATTGGACATGAGCACTAGAGTAACTGCTACCATAGTGGGCTGAGCAAAAAGCTCAGGATCCCTCAGGGGAGAGGATTTGCCTGCCTGCAAATGTTGGGATGCCCGAAAGGAGGTCGTGACCCAGGAGAAGGGCCTTGAAAGAGGACAGAATATGAGGGGACATTTGAAGGAGATGACCATTTAAACCTTAAAAGGTTTTTTTAAAAAAGAAGTGAAATTAATTGAATTGGTAACAGTAAAAGCAAACAATTCCATACTACGTTAAAAGTAAATCCATGTGATTTGGCATTATTTCATTTACTTGTTCACAATGGGCTGTTTTTCTCAACTCAGTGATAGTGTGTTGTTTTTTGGGTTTTTTTTTTCATTTACTTCGTTGTTCCTATTTCCATCTGACTTTTCCTCAAATTTAGCAGAATTCATCTGCCAAATCACAAGAGAGCCAGTTTTATGTATGGACCTTATCATATGTGCCCCATACATCTTGTAAAATAATGCTAACACTAATAATGGAAACCACACTATCTCGGCCTTTCCTGAGTGCTGTGGCTTTGATAGCAGACTCTTTACAATATCTTGGCATTTTAGATGGCGTTCATTTTGGGGTTTTGTTTGTTATCTCCTCAGACAGGACCCTCAGTTCTGGCTCTTCCTTAATCAGCTAAACTGTTGAATGGTAAAAGCCTCTCTTCCTTGGGGAACTAGAACACTGTAATATAATCTTTCTGCCATTCCCAACAAAAGACTGTGTCACCTGACTCCCACAGCCTCTGGTGGCCCTAAGTTTTAAAGTACCGATTCCACACATTTGTGAGTAAGAGAGGAACCCCCAAGGAAAGAAGAACAAAAGGCTGGAGGGGTAAAAAGCAGAAAGCCAGAGAGAGGAAACAGAAGAACAAGAAGGAACACTTTCCGTCTACGGAAAAGAGTCAGCAGAGAATGTCAAGGGACCTGAAGCCCTTCTCTGTCATGGAAGTTACCAGAGTTTCTAAAGTCAAAGAAGTATTTGCACACCCACTTCTGTAAAATGTTGGCCACGTTTTATAATGACCAGGTAACCCCAGATATTAAATGACTCGCATGTTTCGGGAGATCAATTCAGTTCTGATCTCAGTTTCAAATCCACCGGTAACTCAGTGAATAATACTCAGTGGGCTTGTACAAAGAGCAAACTACCCCCTGGAGAACTCCATACGCTTTACCCTGATTAATCAACATGCAAGGTAAGGAAAAGGTGTAGAAATTACTGCTGTTTGCACTTTGAATTCAGAGAAAGTGCTAGACTAATGTCTTCTCATCTCCAAGGTCAAGCAGCCAATCAAGGACAAAGGCAAGACCAGCTGCCCTGCCTCGCCCTGTGGATTCACCTTGTTTCCCTCCCTGTGTCACAAGGGTTTCTGAATTTAAATAAAGCCATCCTTCAGCCATACACAAACAGACGAGGATTCTTTTGTGATGGATATTTTTTTCCTTAAAAAACATCCTCTCCTAGACATAAGAGAATGTAGCAAAAACACTTCTATAACATCTCTGTAAGCTTCCTTCTGCTAAAAGGGAAAGGCTGAACCACACATGGGCATTGCGCAGAAGAAGAACCAGCAGCCTCCCCTGGGGTATTACCTAATATTTATTTGAAAAACAATATTTATTTGGATTCATGCTTCACTTCACGCTCTCCATAGATCTGTATCTGAGAAGGCAGAGAATTGACTGTCAGAAGTTACTGCACACGCAACAGATTTCCATGCTGGGTTTGCCTCTGGTAAAGTAACTCAACCTCAGTATTTCAATTGTGGTCTCCTGGTCTCTCTAAGATGTTCTTGGGGACCGTGGACAATGCAGGAGCTCTTGCTTCTGCTCACAAAGGCACAGCAGTGGCTTTCAAATGGAGTCATTCTGCTAAACCGGAGCATAACAATGAGAGGTAGAGGAGCCCCTCTCCAGCTGCTGTTCAGTCATGCAAGGTATTATCAAATCTTCTCCCTAAAGCTGGCATCTTCCCTTCTATTCAGTAAATCCCTCTACAGAATCCAAGACTTCAGGGTTCAACTGTTGCATAGCAAGCATTGACAATCACCCTGTACTTTCTGCAGGGGATGGGCACTGTGTGTAGGGGGCTCAAAGCTGTCAGCAACTTAGATGATCTCTATTAGGTCTTGCGTCCCTGCAGCAATCAAGTGTGCTAACATTTGCCACCCTCCTGTAACACAATGTGAAAGTATTTTTCTTTATAGAATCACTGAACATAAAGGACCACAAAATGATTGAGAAATCAAAACCCATTGTTTTGCAAATGGGGGAAGAGTTTCTGAGAGCTAAAGTGACTTGTCCAATGTTATGTCTGCAAATGGTGGCCCAATCAGGGCTTAACCCTGGTGTCCTGGCTCCAGCCTGCCTCTCACTGGACCATAGTTCCTACACTGTAAGTTATGGAACACAGGGACCATACCTGGTCTATTTGTCACTATACATATGTAGGTGTTAGCACATTGCCTAACACATAGCATGGGCGGGGGGAAGGGAAGGAAATGTTGAATGGTTGGGTACCAAATCTAACTCTTCTTTTTAAGTCTTAGTGGGGTGCCTGGGGGGCTCAGTAGGTTAAGTGGCTGCCTTCAGCTCAGGTCATGGTCTCAGGGTCCTGGGATCCAGTCCTACATCAGTCTCCCTAATCAGTGGGCTGCCCCTCCCCCTGTTTGTGCTCTCTTTCTCTCTCAAATAAATAAATAAATCTTTTTTTTAAAAGTCTAAACTATTTTAGCTTATATAGCTGGGTCTGTGAGAATGGATTTATGGTGGGAAAAAAAAGACTCAGACAAAAGGGCCACCAGACACATGGATAATAGGATATGGGGTTCACAGAGAAGGACAGGGTTGGAGGGAAATATCAGAAGCTTAAACTGAAGGAAGAACATCAGGGTAGGATGACTGGCCCCAAAGTGTGGCTCTCTGAAGCCCCATGTCTCAAAGAAATTGTGTAGTATATGAAGGGGATCCAAGGGATCCAGGACAGAGCAGCTGATACATGTCTTTCCCTATCAAGAGAGCAGCCCAGATCATGGGGTACAGGTTCTTCGAAGAGCTCACTGCCAAGTTCCGACCCACACTTTTCCCACCATGAGACTTTTTGGTTTCCTTGAAGCATGAACTGTGAAAGTGACTTGTACGGCGAAGCTCTTGAATCCCACCTCCTTCAGGGACGTCATCCAGAACCCCACTGACATCAAATTCCTCCGCAGGGTGCGGACGGAAGTGGGGCGAGGAGAAGCTCACTTCATGAGAATCCAGAGTTTCTCCAGGCTGCTGCCCATGCTCTGACTCTGGCATCACAACAGCCACTGTCCCTCTGTCCCTGCCCTTCAGCATGATGTGCTGAACTCTACCGAAATGATCTCGTACACCTCATAATCTCTTACACAGTCAGTGAGGTTTAGCCACTTAAAACACTAACGTATCTCAAGTATCTATTCTCCTGCTCAGCTTCTCTGCTAACGTTCAACTGCATGACTTAAAGGCAACTCATAAGCAAAATTTTCAAACCTTAAGTGAATGCAATAGATCTTCATTATTTGTGGATTCCAAATTGCAAATTTGTCTATTTGCTGCCATGTATCTATAATCTCCTAATCAATAAACAGGGTGTTTTCACAGTCTATTACAGACGTGAAGAAGGGAGAAAAATTTAAGATGCTGGACCCACACAGCCCCACTGAGGTAGAATGAGGCAATGGTAAAGCTCTCATAGATGAAACCAATATTCTCTACATGTTCTATTTGGTGCTGTCTTTTTCACATTTTGTGTGTGTGTGTGTGTGTGTTTTGTTGAGGATTTCACTTTTAAAATGAACACCCCAAACATACTATTGAAGTGTTGTCTACTGCTGTGAAGTGTAAGACTTTCGGAGAAAATATATTTATTAGTAAGCTTTGTTCAGGCATGAGTTACAGTGTGACTGGCTGTCATTTCAGTGTTAATGAATCAACAATATATATTGAATAGAGTGTCTGTGATGGTTAATTTCACATGTCAATTTGACTGTCCTCTCAGGTGCCCAGATTAAACATTAATTCTGGGCGGGTCTGCGAGGGAGTTTCAGGATGAGATTCTCTTCTGATTCCTTCCTCTCCAAAGAAGGATTCCCTTCCCCAACTCTGGGTGGAATGAAAGGCAGAAGAAGGAATTCATCATTTTTTGCCCCTGCTTGACACCTGAGCAAGGGCTGGAGTTGACCCCATCAATGCCCCTGGTTCTTAGGCCTTCGGACTCATGCTGGAATAACACCACCAACTCTCCTGAGTCTCCAGCTTGCAGATGGCAAATTGTGAGACTGAGCCTATATAATTGGGTTAGCCATAACAAATCTCCATAAATATATATGGAGGGGTGTGTGTGTGTACATATAGATATATAGATATATAGATACTTTTTTTTTTCCTATTGGTTCTGTTTCTTTGGAGAACCTAACTAATGTAGTGCTTTTTAAATAGAAACACACAAAAACAAGACTAGATGTTCATCAGTTGATGAAAATGTTGTGACCAGAGGCTGCCAGGAACCTAACCCTGTATTTCTCCTAGAAGCAAGGGTTTAATATTCTCTAATTCAGCGTCTGTAGCGACTTTATAGAACACAGCTGCCATAAACTCAGAGAACTGACTGCAATTGTCTCTTGACTTCATCTTAAATCTCCACCTTATCCGAAAGCTCAAAGTCCCAGAAACCCAGGGATCAGGCGTCCTCCTGTCCATTCATACTCAGTGGGCCTTCAGCCTCGATAAACACTTTCCCTCCTCCTCAGGCCACACCCCCTGGGGTCTGGTTCTCACTACCTAGCACCAAAATGATCACCGGGGGCTCCTAAGTGGTCTTCCTCTGTCCATCTTTTTTCCTGCCCTTCATCTCCTGGCCCTGTAAATTGACGGTGACTCTCCCCTGCTGGAAACCCTACCTTTGAGATCTCGCCAGGCCTGCAGCCACACCTTGACTCCAAATTCCCCAGGGAGCGCAGAAGCTCCTGTGAAAACAAACTGCTGGAGTCCTTCCTTTGCATGAGTCACCACTCCCCAAGTTCACTCCTTTGCATCTGTTGATCTCCCCGCCTAGGCTGCCCTGCTCTCTTCTTTATTAAGTTAGCAAACACCTACTCTTCTTCCAAGACACATCTCAAGTGGCACCTCCAACATGAAGTGTTCCCTGATCCAAACACCGGAGGTGGCTGGCAGCGCCTTCCTCGGGGCTCCCTTGGAGTCTAGTACTTTTCTAACCGTCTTGACCGAGTCCGATGGTAATTGTTCAGATTTTCCTACGCCTTTGCCCTTGGACAGATCCTGAGGACAGGAGCTGGTTCTTCGCACCTGATCTCACAAGAAGTTTCTGCTTAGAATATGGGATTCAATAACCGATGATGACAAAGTAGATCAGCGCAAGAAAAAGTGAGTTTATCCCACAGTGCCACTTGACTTACGCTCCTGTTTCTTCCATGACTCCCATCATGGCCTCAGCTCTCTACTTGCCTGAAGTCCTCATTTGGTTAACTACTCCCTCAGAGAAGGGGGCAAAGTTTCTCAGCAAAACTGGAACTGCCAGGTGTTGACTATTTTAAAGCTTATGGCTGAAACCAGAAAAATACCTGGCCTCTGGCCTAACCTTCGCTTTAGCCTGGAAATTCCCTGCCCCCTTTGTCTCTTACATACAATTTAGCTTCCCTTTAAGGTCTAAATCTTTTTTCCTCTAACAAGCCTTCCCAGCTACCTCCTCAGCTACCCCCGGCCTCTGTTCTACCTTTTCTGCTTATTACTGGCAAGGCTCCTGCCATGCACCAGCTGACCCTTCTGTTTTTCCTTCTGGGTCTCCTGACTCGTCCCTTGAGCAGTAATGGAAGGTTCCTAAAAACAGCAACCAATGCATGCCTGGCACAGAGGAGATGGGAATGTGTTTACTACATAAGCGAATCACAATAAGCCTTTGAGGTAGGTGTCAGAAGAGCCTAAGATCAGCACAGCATAAGGACTAAGAACTCCTGCTCTGCCATCCAACCACCTGGATGGGAATCCCGATGTGATTGATCACATTCCATCTGGGAAAACGTTGAGTTAGTAAATCTCTTTGTGCCTCAGCTTCCCCACCTATAAAATGGGATTAATGACAGTATATGTCTCACAAGTCTTTGTCACGCTCCAAAGAGAGAATGCATATAAATCAGCAAACTCCCTAGCACAACACCTGGCCCACAGTACCTACGCAAGGCATCGCTGGCTATCATGAATCTACTCTGTATAAATGAGAAAACCCGTGCTAAAGAATAAATTATCCAAGATCACTCGGACATAAATTGTGAGGCGGAGCTAAAGTAGTGGCAAGTCAAGGGGGTTTCAAAGAGTAAAAGGACAAAGCTGATTTGAGAGTAACAAGGGCGTGCTGACCCAAAGAGAGAGGCTTCGACACAACCCTGCTGGGTCATATTTGTACAAGGGGGAAAGTGCGTGCATAGAGGCTTCTTGAATGCAGGGATTCTGAATGTGCAAAATTTGGCACTGAGGGATACGCAGTGCAAAAAAGGAGAGTGCATTCCAGAACAGGGTCCAAGAGGATGCTGGCTCAGACAAAGCCCATAGGGCTAAAGAGAGTCCGAGGAGGGCTGGGAAGGAGTTCAACAGTATCACAGATACTGAGGGAAGGATAAGAGTGAGCTACCCATGATGGGCCCTCCCCCAAAAGTTGAACCCATCGGGAGAGTCTGTGACAAACTGTGCATGCTTTAACCTGAGGAAAGGAGACTCCTTGTGCCATTTCACACTTGTACTCACCCAAGTTATGCTCCCCTGGGATAAAGGTCAATCACGTGCTTGTGCCAACCCCCAGGCCAGCTTCTCCCTTACCCACAGGACACAGGGTGCCCAGGGCCCTCAATGCTTTTAGTCATGTATGAAAATATTTTCAGCTGCGTTACTTCTAAAATCAGAAAAGTAAAAGGATATAAAAGCGAGTACATAAAAGTGTATCTGGCCTGCATTATACTCATCTTTATACCAGCGCAGTCACAAAATCCAGTCGTCAATGTGGAGGAAGGGCCCTTGAAGACTAAAGTCCCCAGCTAAGTAAGTGAACCACTTACCAGAGAAAGCACCAAGGTCACAAGACAGCTGTGCCAATCCTATGAGCTGGAATCCAGAGAGCAAGAAAAGTTAGGAAGAAGAAGTCCAAAACAGGAGGGTCTTATATTTGGGAAAGAAATCTCTCTCTTGTGGCAAGACAAAGACGTTCCCGCATCTTCCCCATGTCCCGTTTCCCCCACTCCCACCCCTGCCACCCACCACAGCAACAGTGTAACTCTTAGAACACTGGGTGTCACAGACCTTAATTACACCTATGGGCCCCTTCGCATGCATTTTATGCAACATCAGTGATCATCCAAACACTTTCCCTTCCTCACTTCCATCATTTTGGTCAAGCTCTTCCTCCCTTTCAGCCAGTACAATAAACACCTAGCCCACTGACCGTGCCTCCAAATGTTTAAAGAACGACTGTATCATGTTTTGAGCTCTTAATCATACATTTTTGAAAATTGGAATTTTCATGCCACACTCTATAACCCATACATCTATTCCTATGAAATATTAGGATCAGTTAAGAGCAGTTCTCATCACTGAACCATTTTAACCGAGTAAGAAAGAAAAGGGGACATTTCTTCCTCTTATTTCACACTGAACACAGTCCATTGAGGTTTATAAATACAGTTTATCAAATCCCTCTGTGCAAGTAGGTCCTGAGTGTTCCCCCCCAGCCCCGCACCATGAGAGAATGAATAAATGAATATCTAACAGGGCCCACACAATACCCACAAGATAATCGGCATTCTGAAAGTGTCTGAAGATATCATGTATGATAGACACCAAAGAGTGACCCTGTGCATTTTACTCCGGAATTACTCGTTGGCAGAAATGGCTGAGCAGTACAAACAGATCTGAGGAGGACACAACAGATAAATTCAGAAAACAGGGTCAGCGCGATTAGTTGATGTTAGAAATGATACTTTTCTGCCACCCCCCCCCCGCCCCCTTCTGATTTATGCAGGACACAGTTTCTGATTTCTTTGTTTTGCAATCCCCATATATTCTAGCTCGTTATTCAATACAAACAGCCACACTGTTGACTGAAGGCTAGTGTGTCAGTTGTTGAGGGAAGAAGAGACCGGAGCAGGGTCCACCCCCAAACCCCAGTTCCCAGCCCCATGGACAGCTCTTGGGGCCTCTGCCCTTCTTGGAACACACAGAGACTGCCATAGGTTGATCTCCTAAGGAGTTTCTGCAAGGCTAGTTTGCAGCGGCTAGACAAACAGAAGGGGACACTGAGGTAGCGGCATCCCCACGACAGCCATGCTGAAAATAATTATTCTGATCCACACAGGCCAGCTAAGCTATGAGAATGCTTTTGTAAGCAAGATCTGCTTTAACAGAAACATAAGTATTATGCATTGCAGTCTATTATAAATTGGTTGTAATTTTCTCCTGACACTTTCTGAATTAAACTAGTTAGTATACAAAAAAATAATAATAATAATAACAAATGCCACAAAGCAAAAAGCAAACTCGGTGTCTGAAGGTTAATGATTGCTCATGAAAGCCACAGAAATAAATTATCTGCCTAGGGACACTGTCACATGATCAGCACAAAAGCTGCAACAGCCAAAAATGTTTATGTAGAGGAAAAAAACACTGTCAGCGTCACAGAACCCTTCCCCCCACAGCTAAATTCGAGTCCTGAGCCAGCCAGCTGCTCCTGACTGCTTACATTAAACTAATTTGTGCTGCTACATTGCAGCTGCTTAATTTTTAGTCTGAACTTTATCACCAATAAGTGTTACAATAACAAGCGATATGATGGTATCTCGGAAGAAATATCCATCAACCCCCAAACAATGACAGCTTCAGAAGAGTAGATTGGAGAAAAACAAATTTACAAAAAGAGAAAATTACCCCCACACTGCCTCTTTAAAGCGGGGGGAGGGGCGAACTTTTAGTGGGAAAGGCTTTAAAACGCTGCTTTGTTCCGAAGGCCATTCTGAAATGAAGAAGGGGGATGATTGAAAAGGTTAGCGAGCAGGGGAGGAGTTAACAAGTAAGATGTGCTTTTGCTAAGAGAGGGTGATTTGCAAGGTGAGAGCCTCAGAAGGGAGAAGGCAATTTCGCTACCGACAATGCCGTCCGCACTCTTGTTTCTCTTGCTCGATGCCCCCCAAAATGTTATGCAAACCCAAATTGCAGCTTGGGCTGTAATTCCCCCCTGAGTTGTTCTAAACATTATCCTTTGGCCAGCCGGGCACTGCAACTTACAATATTACTTGTTGTTCCCCATGTTTTCCTGTGTTATTTTTCTAGCCCAGTGTAAATGCAGAAACTCTTCTTTGGGCAGAAACAGACACTGACCTGAACTGGTTTAAATTCCTGCCAAATATGCAGGCACTGTTTTTGCTTCATTTTGGAATTTGGCTGAGACCATATGTCAGGCATTTACTTGTACTCCAAACTAGAATAGAGACCCAAGGACTTTAAAAAATAAAAGATTGAGAAAAGCATTAGGAATGCACTGAAACTTTTCCATAATTAATTAATCTGAATATGATGGATGTTTTGAGTTGAGATATCTCATTACACTGTCCTGCTTACTGCAGGGGGTGGGGGACAATTCAACTTCACCCTGCACAGTAATTACAAAAACAATTCCTTTGAAAGCAGGGGAAGAACGCCCATGTCAGCTATTTACGGCATTTTTTAAATTCTGTGGTTTTCAGAATTAAGGTTCAAAGTGAGGGTTATTAGTGTTGAGTAATAAAGTAGTTTTTCTTGCACAAAGATATCCTAAATTTAAAAGGAAAAGTTTACGCTGGAATAATTTTCTCAGGGCAAGGAGGGCAGGGGGCGGAGAGGGGGGAGATTTAGACTCACCCTTGTTTTTTTCTTTTTCTTTTCTTTCTTTCTTTCTTTTTTTTTTTTTTTTGAGATTGATTTATTTATTTGTAAGGGAAGGGGAAGAGAGGGAGAGAGAGTGCTTGCGACTGGGGGGTGGGAGGGGGGTAAAGGGAGAGCATCTTGGGAGGAGACTCCCTGCTGAGCGTGGAGCCCTCGGGGCAGTATCTTAGGACCCACGAGATCACAATCTGAGCCAAGCCAAGAGTCAGCAGCTTAGCGCGGACTCCGCCACGGAGGCGCCCCTCCCCCACCCTTGTTTTTTCAACTTGACCTCTTTACACCTCATGGTCCCAGCTCAGGTACCCTAGCAGTATTCTCTCTTTTCAGACAGCTGCTAAATCACGCTACAGGAATGAGTCCCTATGCCAAGGGACGGGGCGCTGTTTCCTGGGGTTTCTGCTGATGACCCTGCGCTGTGGAAGGGTGACCGTTTGCAATCGTTCTCCACGGGCCGATCCCAGGGGACCCACGGAAGAGTCCCTGGAGCCCATCAGGATGGCTCTGCCCCTGTGCCAAGTGGGTCAGTATTGCGCAAGGCGTGGCTTTCTCGCCACCCAGGGCTCAGTGGGATGCCTCTGTCTGCTGTTGGCAAGGCTTTAAGACTGCTGGGAACTCAGATGCAAGCATCCTGGGGCCTGGAGGTGTGGCGCGGTGTAGCGCAAATGAAGGTGACTTTTTAAAAGTCACCTCACCAGGGCCAGGCAGGGAAGAACTCAAGATGGAAGAACAATGGAAGGGAGAATCTCTGAAGGGCAACTCACTTTTCTGAATGACAGAATCGGCAGCTGAGGTTGCCCTTGAGCCGACTAAAAGACCTCCTCCTCATCATTGGAGGTCAGGCACCCTGTCAAAACTTCAACTGTGAAATGAGGAATTAATTTGATGGAATGTATCAGTCTGTCTTACCTCTCTGTCTTCTCAGAGCTGGACTAAACAGGTCTGACTGGGACACTTGCAGGATTATGAGTAAGTTCACCGACTTGGCGTGAGAGGCAGGTGGAGAGACCTGGGTGCTGGTGTAGGTGGACATAAGCTCATGTAGATAGCACATGTATGATTCAGAAGCAGTAGGTTTGAAGATATTCTTTGCTCTCAAGTAAGCTCCACGATGATAGAAAGAACTTACTACCGGCCAGGAATGATCTCACAGAGCTGAGCGGTTTGAATTGGCTACTTTCCTGAAAATCTCTAGAAACAAATCCTTTTCGATGTAGCCTTTTGCAGAATGGTGCCAAATTAGAGTAGACTCTGTAAATGTAGCCTGAATTAGGATCAGAATTCAGGAGTGTGGCTATTTTTACTTTCACCAGCTCTCTAAGTAGCAAGGCCCTGTGGCCATAAGTTTCTTTGTCATGTCTCCAAACTTCCCTTCACCTAACTTTGCTTTTTAGCTGGAAATTATGCCTTTCTGGCTTCTAATTGTCAGAGAAATGGAAACAGTTAATGAGGTATGTTGTAATTTCCAATTCACAGCATTAACGCTTATGCTCATAAGCTTGAAATGTATCATTATTCATAGAGGCCAAGTATGGAAAGTAATATATATGACTAAGGAGTACAAATTATGGTTTACATTTTTACCTCCACATTAGAGCATAGGCCAAAGTGACAGAAGTCAGATATAACTACTCATTCTTAGTATTATAAATGACAAATAACTTATCTTGAAATAAAACCCTTATTACTATTTTTTATTATTACTATTTTTTATGTATTATATAATATTTTTCCTCCTAAGATCGTAAGTGATTTTATATGTCATCAAAAGAGATGCTGTACCTCTACGTGTTTCACAAACTATAGAGGCTCTTTAAACATAAGGAATATTTATATTATTTCATCTGTCTTCAAATTTTAACCATAATCCATTTTGTCATCTATTTGCAACAAACATAGATAAAGATATATTGATCAGGCATAATATTCCAAGAAACAGGACTGACAAGGGTCTTCATTCAACCAGGATATATTGTGGGTTTATTGTGGATACAGTGAATGTGGGGCTATACTGAAGTCATGTAACTTGAGACACTTTGAATAATTTCTTCCTGCTCAAAATATGTATCTAATATAAAAGTTTCCCCCATTCAAACAGAAAGAGATTATACAAAAAAAAAAAAAAAAGGAGGGGGAACACAAGTAGCCTTTATCTCTGAAATTCCCCAGTCAGCATGTACTTGGCTCACTGAATCCAGTGTGGTGAAATGGGAAAGATTAGCTTGACATGTCCATTGGCAGAACCAACCCATTCATCAGGCATACTTGGCCTATGATACTTTTAGGTACTCACAAAAATGTTCTAATTTCTTTTAAAATCAGAAAAAAAGGGAACTTTAGGTCAAAGAGTGTTTTACTATATGATATTAATATATCTTTGTACCAACATAATCATAAAATACAATTTTTAATATTTTTTAATGGAGGAAAGAGCCCATGAAGGTAAAAGTTACCCATATTGATTTCCTATCACTGCTGTAACGAACTAGGACAAATTTAGTGACATCATTTTCTTACCGTTCTGGTGGTCAGAAGTCCAAAACTGTGTCACAGGACTAGAATTCAGGTGTCAACAGGATTGCTTGTTCCCCATAGAGAGGAATAATTGAGGGTCTACATTCTACTAGGCCACGGCAAAAGTCCTATTGAAGTTAGACGCCAGCTTTTATTGGGAACCCCTGGTACTGTACCATCTGGTAGAGGGGTGAGGAATCCCACCCACCTTCTGCACATGAAGACACACTGCTCCCATCAGAACATTCACTTTAGGTTAAATTTTCTAAAGCCAGTGCAAATGGAACACAATTGTTAAGATACCTCCACTTAGTTCACTGTTAGTTTTCTACTGACAGACTCTCTTGTTCCAAAACTGGTTCTCTGAGGCCATAGCAGTGTGATCTTAAGATGACCATTAAGAATCCAATAGACACATTTTCAGGACTAGAATCCTAATTATAAGAAGAATGTGGAAAGTAGCCATTCCTGGCACCATAACAGGCAGGATAGTGATATTTATGAAAACAAACAGGCCAAGCAATGATCCATCAGAACTCCTCCCACTAGAGAAGACCATTGAGCTAATACGCATTTCTTACTACAGGAATTTTTCTCTATGTAATATTATGTAATTGATTCACATTTCCTCGTTTTTCTCTCACAAACCCAGACATGGCCCAGGGACACTAAGTCCTTAGATATTTCATTTTTTAAACCAGATACTTGACACGCAGAGACACATTTGCAGTCAACAGTTAAAAAAACAATGGTCTTGGAAACTTTTTGTGATTGTAGGTTCTCATTTCAACTCCCCTGTAATCCATTCCTCTGTATTACCATCTATAAAATGGATATAGCAATAATAAACGAAGTCATGAAGTTATTTATGCGTATAACCACTAATGGGATTGTATAGCACTTTACACATATAAAATTCTAAATAGTCCAAGCAATAGAAAGTAACATTTCTCAGTGACATCTCCACGGAAGCCACTTTCTTCTGAACAAATACAAACTTTCCACAGAGACATCTAACCTCCAACACTGCACAAATAGACTTGCAATATAAACCCAATAGAAAAACAGAAAAACATAGCTAAATCTGGATTTGAAAATTGGAAATGTATCACAATCACAAGATATCTTAAGTTCTTATTTTTGTTGTTGCTGCTGCTGCTGCATATTGTTTTCCCCACCATCACAAAGAAAATATATCACAGAAAACTAGTTTACAGACAGATTACCAAATACTTTCTGAGTCTTTTGGCTGCTGAAAGATTAGGTTTTACAAAAAAAAACTTCTCCAAGAGAAAACTCTTTGAAGTGTTTCTACTGCCATGTGATCGTTAGAGATTTTGATTATTTGCATCATGTCATTTTATTTTTAAAATGTTTATTGATTGATTGATTTGGAGCCCATGAAGGGGGAGGGGCAGAGAGGGAATCCCAAGCAGACTCTGCACTGAGTGTGGAGCCTTGATGCCATGACCCTGAGATCATGACCTGAGCAGAAATCAAGAATCAGATGCACAACCCACTGAGCCACCCAGGTGCCCCTATTTGAATTATTTTAAAATATCTTCATTTTCTAAAGCCTGGTAATAGGAGGTATAATTGTGGGAGACACTTTGATAAATAAGAGAATGCTAACAAAAGAACAATGTGAAATGCATTTGGAATTCTGGGCTGAAGAAAATTGAAGTGGGGAGGCTGTCCTTTACATAAAAAGTTAACAACTGAAATCTGGGGCAGTTTTATTTTTAAGGGGGAAAAAATAATTCTCCACCATTGATGTGTCATTTGGACCAAGATGAGGTTTTAAAAAAAGTGAAAGAGCAAAGTCAGGAAGGTCGGTTGGGTGTTTAGTGGGATTTCTGCAGAGAAATTACATAATAATACTTTGGAAAGAAGGCTTAAGTGAAACTGGAATAATGACATCCTAAATACTGTTTGGCCACAAACAGTAGAAATTTCTCCCTTTGTAATGCTTTTCCCCTTCATCTCTGCAAGGCTCGAGAGGGAACAGAACGAACTTTGAACAGCAGAGAACTATATCCAACCTGCTCCAGCAAAGAGAAAAGAAGCCATGACAGGGGCATGTGATATTATCCCCGAGTACTGTTTAACATTCCCTAGATTTTTTTTCCATTTTGCTATCATACTTGCCCAACCATGCTGGGGTGTTATGCTGTTTTAGACATGAGTTAACAGGCCTCTCACAGACGCACATATCCACATTCCAATGAGACCTATTATATCCTTTTCCTCCCTACACCACCCCCAGCCACACACACACACACACACACACCACTCTCTTTCTCCCCCACAGGGTACCCTCTCCCGCCACTCATTTTCCCCTAATCCCTATTGTTTAACACTTCCCAGTTACTCCCTGTGTCCAAGGCCACGCAAACCCACAGGACAGAGAAAGGGCTCCTACCATGTGACATGGTTGATTCTGCAAAAGGAAATGGCTGCAGCCAGAGAGCCGTAAAACAGACCAAATGGCAAGGAAAAGGACAACTTTACCTTCAGCTGATCTTTAAGGGTGGGGAGGGGGTGGTGGGAGCAGCCTCAAGGGACCCTGCCACCTTTGCTGTTCACCCCAGGTTGTGTGGACCAGCGGCATCAGCTGGGATTGTATGGGAAGTACAGAAACTCCGTGGAGCATGCAACTCTGGATCTCAGAGTTTGAAGTTCGAGTCCCACATTGGGTAGAGAAATTACTTAAAAATAAAATCTTCTAAAAAAAAAAATACAAAAACTTGGCACCCACTCTGACTCAGACCTCCTGAATCAGAATCTGCATTTTAGCCAGACTCCTAGATAACTGAGATGCACACAAAGGAGAGAGAAACACATCACTGTGTAGCTCCCCTACTACCAGGAAAGGAAAGAAAGCTGTCAGAGGTGTGAATACTTATATCCAATAGAGGGAAATTTCAACTTGCCATGATAACGGATTTCAAGAACCATTAGCCCTAGCATCAGGGTGCAGTTTCCATTCTTAGACTCTCTCTTACTACTTTTCTCAGAACGTACTAGGACTGTCTTTGCTGTATAGGCAGGCTCTCTTTCTCCCAGCAGCTTCAAGGCAACATAAGAAAAGTACAGTCTAACATGTAGGCTTTGGAACAGAAACTTAACCCCCTCCAGACCACCCACCCACTCAGATCTGTAATAGTCTGATGGGCACTCCACTCTTTACCTCTGTCCAGGAAATCCACGCACGAAATCCACTCCTGGAGACAGCGAGTAGTGTTACCCCTCCCAGAGGCATTTGCATTCAACTTAAAAGAAATTACTGAATGCATACTATTTGGTAAAGGAGATTATTTTTTTTCCCCTTTTTATGCTACGAAGTTGGGCTGAAAGATGTTCAAGAACCCCTATATCACATCTTACAGGCATCAATTCCCTTCCTCAGTAAGGCCAGTCTGTCCTCACTCCAGAGAGAGAGGAGTGGTTTGTTTCTTTGTTTGCTTTTACATCACTTGGGGTTTTATTGGTCTAGGACTTGGTAGTAATGGAAAGTAACAAGTGAGGTGAACAGGACAGAGTTACACAAAGTCACCTTTAAAAGGGGAGAATTGCCCTATGGAAGATAAGTCCATCTGAAAAGGGGTTCATGGCCAGGGAAAGGAAGAGTCCCAGCGACGAACAGTGGTAGAGCCTATCCAAGTACTCTGGGGAAGGCACTCGCCATCTCTCCTTCATCAGACTGTAAGTTTGAGCATTTCCAGTACCACTGAAAGTTCATCCTTACGGTGGAAATGGATGCACACAGACTCTCTCTGATCCCATTCACAAGATCTTTCCTATTATGGTTTGGAGGTTTCAAGGTATCGTAACCGAATGCTGCTACTCATCCAGTTTATCTAAATCCTACTTTTCAGATTCCATCCTACAAAAAAATTAAAAATAAAAATTAAATATATATATTTATGTATATGTATATTTATACATATGTATATGTATATACATATATATGTGTGTATATATATATATATATATATATCACTGAACTAACTAAGAGCTAACTATCCTTAAAACATAGTATCGGCAAGGAAAGGGCTAATCATGTGGATTACACTATTCTGGTTCTTAATGCCATGTCTTTTCACAATGAATGGACTGTCAAAATATATATCACTTTTAAAACCTGTTTTTTCTTAAGATTATTTATTTATTTATTTGACAGAGATCACAAGTAGGCAGAGAGGCAGGCAGAGAGAGAGAGGGAAGCAGGCTCCCTGCTGAGCAGAGAGCCCGATGCAGGGCTGGATCCCAGGACCCTGAGATCAGGACCTGAGCTGAAGGCAGAGGCTAAACCCACTGAGCCACCCAGGTGCCCCTTAAAACCTGGTTTAATGTGAGTCTCTCCATGGGAAACAGCCACTCAGCCAAGATGCTGGCAAATCATCTTCCTGGGCTACAAGCCTGAGGGCAAAAGACCATGGTAGCTTAACGCCCAGTGGCTGCTCTAGTAAGCTTGACAACAGACAGTCCTGAACCCTTAGCCTCTGGCGACTGCATCATTATTAACATAGGATTATGATTAATCTCTAAGGTCTGTGATCCATGAAACTTTCAGGACTCTTTAGAACTATTTGTTCCTCAGACAGTACTGGCAATGCTTCGAGGATATCAAAAGACAATCATAAAGTCATCAAGGGGGTCATCTACCTATTTTTCAACAAATATTTTCTATGCTTCTCCCATGTGCCTGGCACTGTGAGTGATGCTGAGAACACTTTGAACCAGGAAATAGACAAACAAGAATGTACAATGTAACATTAGGGCCATCACAGAAGAAGGTAAGAAGATAAGAATGATGCACATAGGACGAGAGGTATCCAGATCTTCCTGGGAGAGTCAGGGTGGTTTTCCAAATGAAAATTGTGTTTGAGCTGAGACTTGAAGGGTAAGAAGGATCTGGCCACGTAGGTGATTTGGAGAGAGACTGACTGGTTATGTGAATGAAAATGGCTAAAGCTATGCAGCAGTTAACCCTGAATGAATGGCAATGGGAAGGAATAGCTGTGACTCAGTTGGTAAGTAAGGAATTGGTTAAGAATAGATCCTGTAGCCTTGCTCCTAACGGTGGTGAGTGAATCAGTAGCAGCAGCTGGGATCTCATTAGAAGTACTCTCGGGCTGCATCTGAAGCAGAACTTCTGGATCAGACTCTACCTTTTGGCATGTTTGGAGAACTATATGTATCTCCTATAGTTAGGTGGTGACGTCATTAAGGAATAGTAGGAGATGGGCATAAGGAGTAGTGCTCACATCAGGTCCTATTTGCCATACAAGGGTAACTTTAAGACCTTGAGACTAGAGAGATACTGAGTTTGCATATTCAGTGTTGTCTGTAATAGTAGGATGGGGAGTGAACTAAAGCTAAAATAAGTGCTAGTTCTAGCCAAAAAAAAAAAAGTCTAAGGTCTCTTGGCTGGCTCATTCAGTGGAGCATGCAAGCGAGTCTTGATCTTGGGGTTGTGATTTCAAGCCCCACATTGGGAATAAAGCTTACTTAAAAAAAAAAAAGTCTAAACTAATGCAGGGCAATAGAAGAGAGACATTGAGAGACTTTTAACAGACAGACAGGACAAGAACTGATGACTGATAAGTCTGAAGAACATGAATCCCAAGTTTCTAACTTGGACACCTAACTGGGTGGTGGCGCCATTCATACAGATGAAGAAAAGGAGAGGGAAAGTAGGTTTGGGACGTCAGATGATCTCTTGCAGGTATGTTGAATATGAGGAGCTTTTTACACAGGTATGCAAGATATCTGCTCAGAATTATATATTTGAAACTGGGCTATGGAGAGATCCAGAAACACAGGTCTGAAAGTCATCAATGCAGAGAATAACTAAAGCCATTGACAGAGATATCATTTTCCAAGGAGGTTGTATAAAGTCAGAAGAGAACCCTCCCTCTGCTCATTTCTCCACAAAGTCTTCTCCTGCCCCTACTACCTCCCCACAGAATTCCCAGAGCAATGTCACTGTTACTGGTGAAGAGCAAGTTCTAAGTTCTGGAAGTTTTTGTAACATTCCTAATTATCTCTAAAATATTCCTGTCCAAAATCCCATTTCATTATGTTTCTACCTTGAACCACGTGATTGTACATGAATCTGATTTTAAAATGCATAGTAATGATTTCTGAAAATGAACACGTTTCCCATCCTAAGAAGTATGTGTGCATTTTACAATACTGTTTACCTAGTGCCAAAGGATATGTAATTCTGTGGTAATTTCCAACAACATGGCCTAGCAATAATAGGCATTCGTGGGAAATGCATAAATTTTGTGTTGGCCCTCCTTCAACACCACTAAAAGGACAGCTACCCCTGCTCCCCACCCCCCAACAAAAGGCTACTTAAAACCAGGGATGAATATCAATATCAATGATGTCTTGGATTGCCTTTAAAATAATCCAGTGGAGCTCAAGGAGAGATAAAAGAAAATATATATGCAAACAAGTCTGGTCATGAGTTGGTAATTGTCAAAGCTGGGTGAACAGTACTTTGAGTTACTTTTGTTTATGTTTGAAATTTCCATAATAAAAGGTTTTTCAAAAAATACCAGGAATGTTGATTGAAGATTAGACTTAACTTCTTGTTCTGAACTAGTCCAATTTGACCAACCATCTTGCTCTGGACCACTCCGATTTGACCTACTTTCTTTTCTGGACCAGTCAGATTTCTAAGGACATAGAGTAAATAACAGTTTTATCTTTGAATTGGCCAACAGTCTCAAACTATCACTCTTTGCTTAAGGGGTTTTTGTCATTCCAATTAATCCAACATCATTCAACACATTCATTAACATTATACTTACTACATCTTCCAAATCATAATTAATAGAAATAAGACCAAGTATTTTATGGTGGTATAAATCACTGGGAGAATCTTCTCAATTATATAGTTGATGAAAAGCAATAAATGATAATAATTCTGCAAATTCACCTCAAGATGATCCTCAAAAGATCCATAAGGTGCGTTCACTTAATTTAAATTCCTACATAGTGCATTGAAATGTCTCCAATATTTCAAAAGCCAAAGTTAAAAAGAGAAAATATAATGGCAGTTATATCTAATTTGGCTTTTGATTTATTGGACAGGAAAGTTTCTTCATGAGAAATACTTATAATTATAGCCTCAAAGTCTCTCTCTTAGTTTGCCATTTAGATCAAATCAGAAAAAAAAAATTTTTTAAATATTGAATTCTTTGTCACAATACAAGTATTCCTAAGATTGAGTGAGTATAAAAATGTGTGCTTATTTTATAGCACATCATTAAAATAATATAGGAGTAAAGAATCAATAGAGGATTGGCCATATTATCTATTGTTGTGAAAAGGATTCCTGAATCTAAGAAGGTTGAGAACTAATTAATGCTGTTCTTCAGTCCACGGTGATTTCTCACCCAAATTTACCTGAATAAATGCTGTATAAAACAATTAATATGGGGGCACCTGGGTGGCTTATTTGGTTGAACATCAAGCTCTTGATTTCGGCTCAGGCTGTGGTCTCCTGGTCTTGAGACTGAGCCTGCATTGGACTCCTCACTCAGTGGGGAGTCTGCTTGAGGCTCTCTCTCCACCCCCCTCACTCCTCCTATGCCCCTCTCCCTGCTTGCACTCTCTCTTTCTAAATAAAATCTTTAACAAAATAATTAATATGACTAAATACATCCAAAAATATTTTATTCCAAACTGGACTACTACATGAATAGAATATGTTTTTCTCTTTATCATATCATTTGTTCCGGTCATTTGCCTGTTTACTCTCAGAACTGTTCCTGATTGTTCTTCAGTCTGCACCGTATTGCATGGGGTAAGCTTTGTAAACTACAATTCCCAGGATCCCTTCCAACTGATTTCCTGTTGGGTTTGGCTAATGGGAGACACTAGCGGGAAACGTGAGGGAGAGAGTTAGAAAGAGAAGCCAGAGTATTTTCCCCCCTAACTACTTTGGTTAGTGACTAAGTCTCCTGCCAACCAGTTTCCATCAGAGAGCCTCCCAGTCTCTTGCTCTGCCCCTACTGGATCTCCCTCCCTTTGTGTCTCTAGACGGTGCTAGTTCCCATCTGGTGGAGCCTAGGTATCACTATCTAATGCCCTTGATTCCTCCAGCTGTAAAGGTGATAGAAGGTTCCTGCTATTGCCAATCTCTGGATTGCCTTCCTTCCCCTGTCTGACTTCTAAGCCTTCCCAACACCTTTGTAATTATTTCCCCATAATAAATATGTTTACTGAAATATATCTTGTACAGGATCTATCTTCCTGGCCCCTGACTAATATACTCTTCATCTTTAATTTTGCAATTCTATAGTCTTTTAAAAAAAAATATGTGCACATCATTTTCACCCTTACAAAATGATTCTATTTATTGTTTATGATCCACTGCTTCTTAAATAGTTGCAAGCATTCTTTTTTATTTTTTTAAGATTTTATTTATTTATTTATTTGACAGATCACAAGTAGGCAGAGAGGCAGGCAGGGTGGGGGGGAAGCAGGCTCCCTGCTGAGCAGAGAGCCTGATGCCAGTCTCTGTCCCAGGACCCTGGGATCATGACCTGAGCTAAAGACAGAGGCTTTAACCCACTGAGCCACCCAGGTGCCCAGCTGCAAGCATTCTTACCAGCAATTCTATTACTTTGCTGAGTACTGATGAAAGACTGTTTCCAGACATTTGGAAAATATTTTTACTATAAAAATTGGTATAAGTGTTGTTCCATTTTGCCCAGCATGTCAGTCAATAATTACATATTAATTCCTTACTACATGTGGAATACTAAAAATAGATTTTTAAAATCTAAAAAGCCCTCCCTGAAAAAGAACTTCCAGATTTGCTATAGGACACTGGACATATTCATTGGAAAGGACTACAGGCCGTTAGTAAACATGTTTGCATTACAACATATCTACCTACACCTTTACTTGCTTGTGCAATAACTGCATTCCTCAAAAGTTAAAATGTACATCAAGTCAAATATCACTTTGTTATGTAATGCAAAATGTAAACAATATAGATATTTATAAGATAAAAGTCCACCTTCTCACCTCCTTCGGCCTTTGGTTTTCTCCCAGCTTTTCAACTGTATTCCCCAGAAGTAGCTATCATTAACAATTTGGTGTGTGTTCTTCCAGACATTTTTTAATACATAGATTAATTAATTCATTTATTCAACAAATATTTATAAGCATCAACCATAGGCCAGGCACTTTCTGTCCCAAGAGATGGAGCGGTGGACCGAACAACTACAGAAAGCTTATATTCTGGTGGGGGAGGCAATGACAATCAAACACACACATGAACACATAGTAGACAGATAGCAATGGAAGCTAATAAAATAAAGAAAAATAAAGCACAGTAATGGAAGAGATAATAGAGAAAAGGGAATGCACGGGCTTTCTATTTTAATGTCTGAGGGTAGGTCACCCTACAGATTAGGGGGGTTTTCCCTTGAATATAAATATTTAAATGGCTGACAACCACCTCTTCTAGTCTCTTGGTGTAGGGAAATGACGTAGATAATCTCTTGAGGCTCCTTTCTGCCCTATCACTTTGTTATCGACAACTTCACAATTAACCACATAATCCACTCCATTTTTAGAAATTTCTTCAAAATTTAATATTTATGAAATCCTAACTGTTTCATGGTCCTTCTTCCCTCATTCTCTTTCTATTCTAACAAACAGATCCCCTCCCTCTTCCCTGGCCTGCCAGCCACACAAATTACTGACTTGGGTCACATAGGCATTCAAGGCAGAAATAAATCAATAATATGGTTATACTGGAAAAGCAATGCAACGTGTCTGACAGTTTCACTACACCCTTCTCAGATTCTCAGAGTGCCTGACACACCCAGAACTTCTTGCAGAAAGCTCTTGATTCATCAAATGCTAAGTATTATCACAACTTGGCCATAAATTATGGAGAGGGGTCAGCCCCCGAGTCAAGCAAGAGCAAATGGCTCCAGACCAGCCATCAGCTCACGCAGGATGAACATCAAACCTCTGCCTTAAACTAGGTGCCTTAATCCAGGTCCCAGTGGATACTATTTCATGGGGAATGAAATCTGAGGCTTGCAACTCTGTCAGCAAACATGCAGTAGATGTCACGAAGCAATGGAGGCAACCCCTAATAAGAAGGTATGTGCTATCAAAACTCAATGGGGAGAGAGAACTCAGCTACGGAGAAAAGGCAGGCAGACGAGTGCCTTCCCAAGAATAGCCTCCAGTGAGAGATGCTACTGGATCACCAAGTATCCTGCCAGCCTCCTGGGAGCATTGCTATATCCCAAACACCAAGAACTTTCTGGTCTGTGAGTTAAGATAATCTTGGGTCCTCCTTACTTCCCCAGGATTTATCCTTCCCTAAAACCCTGTTAACTGAAGTCACCTTATAGCTATAAAGCAGAATTAAAATTGCATTTAAGGAAGTTTGCCAATACCATTTATGCAATATGATAACCCTCGCTGCCTGCCTAGTGAGGTCAATTATCACTAACACATTCCAAAGGTCTACTGTATGCAGAGCAATTTGGAAAACATCAGTGACATAGCCCATAGGGACATTATGACCCAATGAAAGGGAAATGTATAAATAATAATGTCCTGAATAAAATTTAACACCAAAAAATTGCATCACTGCAATGCAGTCACAACGAAGAGCACAGACTCTGGACTTCCACTGCCAGGGTTCAGTTCCCAGCTCCCATCTGAGCAGCTGTTTAACCCTGAGTAAATTACTTCCATCTTTCTATGCCTCAGCTTTTTCATTTGTAAAATAGTAATATTAATAGTTCACCTGCCGCAGAGTGGTGTAAGGATTAAATGAGTTAATATGTGTAAAATGCTAATTGTTACACTTTTATAGCTTATAATAGTGGAAAGGATGGACTATACAAATATAAACATTGAGATGATAAAAACAAAAAAGGGTTTCAATTATATATCCACCTTTTACATTCATGCTAGTATCTTAACATGCATCCATGCTCCTGGACAAGACCGTAAAGTCTGGGAAGTTAGGGACCATGTTTAATTTGCATGTCATTGTCTCCTGGCAACTATCACAGTTTCTGGAACATAATAGATGCTGAATAATCTTTGCTACATTAGTAAATGGACAATCTGAGCCCATGTCTAGATCCTGTGGTCAACACACTCCATTAGTAGTCCCGTGCTAGCCCATGATTTTCCTTTTCATCTGCCCAACATAGGTTTTATTTCTTTATGTTGCTGTTTCATTTATTTCTGGACATGTAAGTCTCCTCAGCAAAAGTGCAAGGAATCAGACCTGTTGTGGCTATATTCCTGCTTGATAAAGCACTTCTCCCACATACAAGTCTCTCCTATTTTCTGAGTACAACAATTTATCACC
Source organism: Taxidea taxus jeffersonii (assembly GCA_003697995.1). Taxonomy (NCBI): domain Eukaryota; kingdom Metazoa; phylum Chordata; class Mammalia; order Carnivora; family Mustelidae; genus Taxidea; species Taxidea taxus. The sequence goes on from RCUC01157474.1 coordinate 103,280, forward strand.
TCTATTCTTCATCCTAGATTTTCCCAGAAACCAAGTGCAAAAACTCAGGATCACCCAGTCCCCAGCCTGTCCCTGGATCCCCCATAGATGGTCTCTGAGTCTGTTAGAATTGATTTACCATGAGCTGTGTGAGCAGGAGAGTGGTGCTAGAATTCCTTATGGCATCCTTAGATCTTTTTTGCCACATCCTTTGCCCTGACTCTAAGAGGAAGCCAACCATCTCTCCTCTGGCCTGTGCCACAGATGTCTTCCACATCAATACCATCTGTGATCCCGACGGAAATGATAGTTAAATTTTGTTGCATCTGTTATTGGACCTATCTTTGTAATAGGAGTAATGAAATTTGGCTTCCAATCTAATTCATCTTTCATGCAGATAGCCCAAAATAACCTGTAATGAAAACACTAAAGGTAGACACAACTGAGAGAGACAAAATGAATGTGGGAAAAAGTCAGTTTTTTTTCAATGAATCATGATGATTTTGAAAAGTACCAATTCCGATAACTATTTATAATCTAAATGAGTAGAAATTAAAAATATGCAAAGATCACTTTTTTTGGTGGATGTGAAACTGTGGAAATGAGTGTTTGATAATCTGAAATATGCTCTTTCTAAAATACTGTTTGGGGGCACCTGGGTGGCTCAGTATTCTGGGCCTCTGCCTTCAGCTCAGGTCATGATCTCAAGGTCCTTGGATGGAGCCCCGCATCCATGGGCTCTCTGCTCAGCAGGGAGTCTGCTTCCCCTACCTGCCTCTGCCTACTTTGATCTCTCTCTCTGCCAAATAAATAAATAAAACCTTTTAAAAAATAAAAATTAAAAAAATAAAAAATATAAAATATAAAATAAAAATAAAAAATAGGGACGCCTGGGTGGCTCAGTTGGTTAAACGGCTGCCGTCAGCTCAGGTCATGATCCCAGCATCCTGGGATCGAGTCCCACATCGGGCTCCTTGCTTGGCAGGGAGCCTGCTTCTCCCTCTGCCTCTGCCTGCTTCTCTATCTGCCTGTGCTCACTCTCTCTCTCTAACAAATAAATAAATAAAATCTTTAAAAAAAATAAAAAATAAAATACTGTTTTTACAGTGGAATTGAGAGGTGGCTATTGTTTTGTTATCGTTTTAATTATTTGTGGACACATGGGATCAAGGCAGGGAACATAAAAGTGATTGCAGTTAAAGTATAGCTAGAGGAATTAACTACATGTATTTTCTAAAGGAACATAAAAATGATAATTCTGTCACTCAAAATTGAAGATGTTTAAATTATATATTAAATTGGTAATTTTTAAGATTTTCAAATAGTGTACTCTATGTTGATTAAACAAGATGTTGAGAGTTTTTGAATGGCAAAATAGTTTAACAATTTTGATGTTTTGGTGTTTCTCAAAAATATATCTTTGCAATTTCTGAATTAGGTTAATGTCACAACCTTATGGATAACAAATTCCTCACCCTAGAGGAAATCTTAATCCCATTTTATTTAGTTTTGCATGCACTTTACATAGGTAAGAACACTTCTCTGGTTTTCTAGTGGCCTCACACGTGACTGGGAATAAGCTGGACCAGAGCACCATCCCTCTATTCCCCATCCAGGCCCCTGTGCGTCCATCACCCTACACACAAAAGGGTACAGAAAGTTTAACAGTAAGCCAGCAAACCCTGGGAAAGCTATCTGAGGATCAGACTACTCAAAGTACATGGGCATCATCACCGTAACTTTATTAATGGTGAACATTAATAAACATTTCTTTTGCCAAAAGGGATCAAATAATTTTTGTTTTCACCAAAAATAAAGAATTTTGCAAAGCAAAGATTTATGAGATTAACCAAAGTAATTCTGGTTAGGAAAGGTTATAAAGATTACTGAATAAATATTCTTAGGGCCATTTCACATTGAATAAGCAAAAGTTCTGTCTTGAGAAGAAAAAACAAAAACAAAAATTAAATGCTATCTAGAGAAACACATTTTGAGTCTTACCTCATTCTCTTAGTTGCATCAGTCTCATAATTAGGATTAGAAAGTCCTTTGACGAAGTTTATCAGCATGACTTACACAATTTCATGAACATATATGGAAGGGAATACAGTTCTGGGATTAAGATGTCTGGGTGCAAATCCAGATTCTATCATTTCCTAGCTCTACCTGAGGCAACTGCTTAATTTCTCTCACTGCCTCAGTTTACCTTATGGGGGGAAAAGTACACTAATATCTACCTTGAGGGGTTGTTCTGTATATAAGAAAGGTGACATATAAAGTTCTTGGAACTGCCTGGGTAACTAGTAAGTATTAAATATTAAGTCACTATTATCGTCATTGTCAGAGTGAGGTTAGAAAGTCATCAACAACAAATATCCGTGGATGTGAATGCTTTAGAAGACACTGTGAGATGTTGCAGGGTGCCTAGCTGGCTCAGTGGGTTAGGCCTCTGCCTTCGGCTCAGGTCATGGTCTCAGGGTCCTGGGATCGATCCCCGCATCAGGCTCTCTACTCAGTGGGGAGCCGACTTCCCCTCTCTCTCTGCCTGCCTCTCTGCCTACTTGTGATCTCTGTCTGTCAAATAAATAAATAAAATCTTAAAAAAAAAAAAAGAAGACACTGTGAGATGTTGCCAAAAAAAAGTGTGTATATATAAAATGTATGTATATATGTGTGTGCATATAAGAAGTATATATATAATACATATATATGTACACATAATACATGTTATATATACACATAATATATATAATATGTATTCTATATATACACATCCTTCTTAAAGAATCATATATATGTGTGTGCATATATTATATACATACACATTATATACTCACACATATACATATATATGATTCCTTAAGAAGATTATGATCCGGTGGAAAAAGAAGGGAAAATGCAAATATAAGTGATAAACACAAAAATATAAATGGCATAATGAAGTCTAAGTAGGTTAAGTTGACTAATTTAAACAAATATAACATGTTAATTATTATAATTACTCTACTACTGCCTATTAATGATCAATAAACTAGTAAATTATACCCATGATGACACTTTTACTCCCATCACAATTGCTTTCTAAATAGGTGGCTATAAAATTTTTAAGGAAGTCTCATTCAAAGAACATCTTGAATGAAAACATAAAGGTAATTGCTAATTACTTAGCACAAAAAGAAACACGTATCTCAAAACTGCAGCTAACATAATACTTATCTGTGAAACACTGGAGTCAATCTCCTTAAAATGAAGATACCAGCACTGTTAGTCTTGTTCTTGGTATTCTAGCCACTGTAATAAGACATGAAATGGAAATAATACGGATAGCTATTATCATTTGCCAGTGGTGCTATAGCCTACTTAAAATTTACAAAGAATAAAGTAAAAATTAATACAACTATTAAAAAATTTACCAATATAATTGAAGACAAAGTAAATACAAAAATCCAGTTACTCTTAGGGCACCTGGATGACAATCAGTTTAGTGCCTGCATCTGTCTTGGTTTCGGCTCAGGTAATGATCTCAGCTCATGAGATCAAGCCCCATGTGGGGCTCCTGGAGTCTGCTTTCTGCTTGAGATTTTCTCTTCCTCTCCCTCTGCTCCTCCCACTCATGTGCTCTCTCTCTCTCCAAAATAAATCTTAAAAAAATTCAGCAACTCTCTTAGATAATGCCATTTATAATAGTAAATGTAAGGATAAAAAGATTCTTTTCACAACTGTACTTTAAAAAGTTAAACACCTAGAAATAACTTAGGAAAGAGTAGGATCTCTAGGCACACCTAAGTGGCACAGTCTGTTAAACATCCAACTCTTGGTTTTGCCTCAGGACATGATCTCAGGGTCATGAACTCAGGCTCCTGAGTTCAAGCCCTGCGTTGAGCCCTGAATCTGCTTAAGATTCTCTGTCGCCATCTGCCCCTCCCCACACTTGTGCTCTGGCACACGTGCACACACACTCTCTCTGTCACACACAAAAAAAATGCAGAAAAGAAAAGAGTAGGACTTCTACACGCCAGCAACAGCACCCCCCTCCGTGGGGGGGGGGTGGGTAGCAGGGAACAAACCCTTATAACAATTTACCAAAAAACAAAAAGAAAGTTGAATAAAGATGATATACCATATTCCTAGATGGGAGAGTGAATATTATAAAAATACCTACTTTTCATGGATTGATTTATAATTTTGGGGTAATTGTAATACCAGTGAAATTGTTTCAAAGTTGGCAAGGTGATGGTAATATTCTCCAAAAGGATGGCTATAGGATAAGGTCAGATTTCATTTGGATTTAAGAAAATAAGAAAACATGCCTTATATATCCAAGCTTATGAAGTAAGGATCATGTACATACATATGCATAGGAAAAGTCTGGAAGAAAATTGCTTTAAAAATGTTTATCTTTGGCTGGTGAGATTATGGATGGATTTCATTTTCTTGTTGTCCTTCTGTATTTGCCAAAATCTTTACAAAAACTACTTATTGATTTTAGAATCAGTGGAAATATACCTTTTTAAGAGAAAAGAGGAAACAAAACAATAAAGAAATAGCTTGGGCTTTGGAAGCAAGGTCGAACTCCAACAAAAATGATAATTTTACCACACTCAGTCAAAACTGAATTGATATGCTGAAAAGCTACTTACAAGGACTGTAAGCATATACGTTACGATTAAATCCTGTGCTGAGACTAGGCAACCACACGGGTATCATCTGCTAACTTGTTAATTACTGACAAAATACATTTCAATGCCTAGATTTGGCATGAAAGAAGATGAAAAGGCAATACAGGTGAGAAAAGCCTAAAGATTTTGCAAAACTGAAGTTGCCTTTTGAGGACAGCAAGATGTTGGGGGGCTTGGAGCGGGGGGAGCAGGAGAGTACTTGGACAGAGAAATGAAATGTGATGTCACTGCCAATGAGATCCAGCAGATTTTGTGGATTCTGTCCTGACCCTGGATCACGAATGACCAAGGCTCCTTAGTCAATTTGATTCCACTTTACAAGGATTGACAGCAGTCTCCCGTGAACTCAGCACACAATCAGATGCTGCTATAGTCACGAAAACAGTGGGAAAACATGCCCCTTGATCTCCAGGACCTTTCAATCTGGTTGTGGAGGCAAGGCAACATGCGAACAACTTGAAAACAACACAAAAGAATAAATAGATTATGTGCCCATATGAGAGGTTCAGAGAATTGGTGTAATAGGAGGCCACTGAAGGATAAAATTTAGGGGCCAGAGTAAAAAAGACAATGTTCATGCCCCAGGAAACATGTTGTGGCTTGTGAGTTCATCCTTGAGTCCTCCATTCCCCCTTTGATGTTGCACAAGAATCTCAAGTCCTAAAAGCTAGCCAGTCTCCAAATTATAAGTCAGTCCTTAGAAACTTAGCCGTCCCTTAAACAATAGCTTTGTTTTGAATCACATTCTTTAAAAATCCTATCAGTGCCTAATCGTAGCACTTTTCTCTGACAAAACCCTTACTTGTCCTAAATTCATGAAGCTGGGATGCCAAGATGTTTTCCACTGAAGTCAATTTAGCCAAGCTGTGATAATGTAAGAGACTCAAGAGAAACCGTGTTTTAAACAGCTTTGAATCAGATACAAAAAAAACCAGTGTGGGCAACGATCCAGCCGGAGAGCAAGCTTTTCACATAGACTGCTCTTGAGATCCATGTCAATATCGGATTGCATCAAAAATTTCACAGGGAATTGGATTATTTAGTTTTCTTTGACTGGAATTCAGAGGCAAATGGAATTCAGAGTGAGATCTGAAGAGATAAGGTCTTTGTTTTCGATGGGATACCACGGCCATAAAGTGATCAAGAGATCTCCGATGGAGAAGGGTTCAAATTATAGACAGAATTAAGCCTAACGCACACAATTGCACTGGCTCCCACAAAGTAAACATGACACATAGCAGTACAGCAGGTTGGCTTAATAAAATCACAATAGTACTCATTCCAGCAAGTTTCTCATTATGTCCTATGGGAATGAGATCTATAGGAATGGGTACGTTCTTTCACAAGGAATTAATTTAATCATGCAGGATATTTCTAGTACATGATGAAATCAAACCTGGAGTTGGAATTAAAGCATTCCCAGGATGAAAATACTTGGTCTCACATTCTGTCCTTGTGCCGGGCAATCACACTGAACATAAAACACACACAAAGTGTACTTCAGCTTCTTTGGTAGAATTTCTTTGACACTTGTTAAATTTTAAAGAGCTCTGTGAAAAGCATTTTCTTAACTATTCAACTGGCTCCTG